>CM031957.1:1588197-1795697 GCA_018749465.1 Paracanthobrama guichenoti | reverse complement strand
CCATCAACTGCAAGATGCTATCCTATCAATATGGGCCAACATTTCTAAAGAATGCTTTCAGCACCTTGTTGAATCAATGCCACGTAGAATTAAGGCAGTTCTGAAGGCGAAAGGGGGTCAAACACAGTATTAGTATGGTGTTCCTAATAATCCTTTAGGTGAGTGTATATCATATATTATATGATTATATATATTATATTATATTAATTATATCATATTGCATTATATTACATAATTTCATTCCAAATCTTCCTTACTTCTGTGTATCATAAAAGCAGATGTTTTGAAGAATGTCCATGCTGCTCTCTTCCATACAATGAAAGTGGATGGGGACCAGAGACCATAATGTTTCAAAAAGGTCAAAAAGACTCCAAAAAGTATCGCAAAAGTGGTCCATACAATTTGAGTTCTCTGTATGGTAGTGTCAGAAACTGACAAAAATTTAAGTTGTTATTCACTAAAAATCAGCTCAAAAGCAGTGGTCACCCTTCACTTTCATTGTATGTAAAGGAGCAGCTTGGGCATTCTGCTAAATAACTACATTTGTGTTGCATGCAAGAAAAAATGTTGCATCCGAATATGCTTGCTTGTTTATACACTATATGAAAAAAAAAAAGTATGCGAAGTGAGTAGTAAATCAGAATACATATTATTCTGAAAAACAGCAGGTGAAAAGTTCCTGGATGACCTATACTTCTGAAGTGCCTGAAATTGCGAAGTGCGCATCTGATGGATATTTTACCATCCCATGAGGTCACAGGAGAGGAATTGTGAATGGTGGGGTCACTGCCAATACCAATGCCAATTCAATAGGTAAATAGCTAGAGATAAAGTACAGTAAACGGACACCGAATCCTTGCACATTGAAGTTACAAATGGCTGCACCTGCTCTTACATTAAAAATAAGCTGTTCTTCATCTAATGGAGTACCTACTCTGGCCGAAAGCTATTTCGGATGCAGCCAAAGTCGTATGGATTTAGAAACACATGAGACAACGATGACATTTTTATTATATATAATGCTTTTTTTAGAGCACTCCACTGGATTTGATCGAGACTGGGAAAGCACTGAAGGTCCAAGCAGAGCGCCCCCATTTGGTCAGTCTAGGAAGTGGCCGTCTCAGTACAGCCATCACCCTCTTACCCCTGTCCGAAGGTAAGGTTATTATTATATAGTTTTATTTATATGGTCACACTTTAGTTTAGGGTCCAATTCTCACTATTAACAACAACTTTTGCCCCAATAAACTCCTAATTACTGCTTATTAATAGTTAGTAAGGTAGTTGTTCAGTTTTGGGTGAACTATCCCTTTAAGAGATTATTAGAATATGGTCATGCAGAATAAGGCATTAATATGTGCTTTACTACTAATAAACAGCCAATATCCTAGTAATATACATGCTAATAAGTATATATGCTATTATATGCTAGCATATATACTAACTAAATATGCTAACTAGTTAATGAGAATTGGACCCTAAATTAAAGTGTCACCATTTGTTAATGCTATTATTATTTTATCATAATATAGGATACAGTACTTCAGTGGACTGACTTTTTCAAAATGACTTTTTCAATCTTTTCTCCAAGATTGTCCGTCTTTACAAACTTTGGGGGAAAAAAGTAGAATTGTTCTCAAAAATATGATCCAATAATGCATTTGTGTGGGAAGAAATACAAACCTTTGGATTGGGACACTTTTTGCCATTGAGATGACTTCGAAAAAGTGTCCCAATCACCCTGAATTTACCCAGTATGCACAGATGGTCAAATCCCTTGCATCACCTCTGTGTTGTGATTGAAAAGCTAATAACCCAACCTGGAGCCTTAAGCAACATGGGGTCTTTAAAAACACCCACTCTTTATTAGAGAAACCCCCTCCTTCGCTCCCCTCCCACCATCATTCTCCACCTACTTACTTTCTCTGATACTGACAGGCCATTCATACCAGTGTCTCCTTTATCAGTGTCCATCTGCCTGAATTCCTCAGAGACACATGGAGTTATCATGAAAGCTATGAAAAGGGCACAGGAGAGCTTATTTAATTTATATTAGTCACTGTGTACTGTATTAGTATTATAAACTGATACACTAGCTTGTGTGATTCTGAGGTCCTCTCAGGTCACAGGCTTTTATCTCGTGCCTGATAACAGATGAGGGTGGACGGGGGCAGATGGGGAGCGGGTTGAGGAATGTGGTCCTTCTCACTGACAAAGAACAGGCCAACATCAGAGATTTAGCTTCAGCTTAATTTAACATTATAGGCATCTCACTCTGCTGGAAGGTGATAAATGACACATACTGTTTGTTTGAAATAATCTATAATTAATATTGATGAGTGATTCTTCAACTATTTGCACTTTTGGTCCTGTCTCTTAAAACATTATTCACACTCTTACTAGTTTATTGAATTTATCACTTGCAACGTCCAATAGTACATTTATTATAATTTTGTATATAATTCACATGCGTCTTATATTCATATCAAGCTCTTCAGTTTCATCTCCTTAGTACACAACATTTTAATTTGTTATAATAAAAAAAAAAAAAAAAACGTCTATTAAGATTGTTTGTTAGATGCCATAGTCAATATTTCTGTAAAAACGACTCAATTTTGACACAATATGTATTGCAATGGTTTGATTATTTTAGTTTTTTTTGTTAGATTATTATTAAATTTTAAAAACTATGATATTTGTACAGTAAAATTTTCATTGAACATGGGATGCTGGAATAAGTGTACAACAATACACGGTGCACTGTAAATTAAAAGCATTAAAATGTAAAAACAATATCACACATATTTTGAGTAGTTTTTTTAAGGCTTAATTTCTTTAATGGAATCTACCTGAAAAATAAATCATGTAAAATATCCTAAATGATTTAGTCTATAACAAATGTAATATTCTTAGTGATTTAGAGCGAATGGAAATGACCTGTTTGTATTTGACTTTGAGTTATGTTGTACACTAGCACAGCACAAGTAGAAGTAGTACAAACTTGTTACAGTTATTCACAACCTAACCATAAGCTCTACTCTTTTGCACAATGGTAACGATCAAAACTTCAAAATAACAGAAACTCTTTCAAATGTCAAACATAACTCTTCACTCAAAACACACACAAAATCACACTTAATTTCAATATTTACTCTCCATTTCCGGTCATAAAGCATGCTGGGAACTACTAACAATGGTGTCTCTCTAAATAAAACCCCATAATTGAACTAATTCTCTTGAAATAAATAGGTAGCCTTATTGTCTTTGTTTTATCAGCTTAATCGGTCCCTCAGTTCAAGCCTCAAAGCTGCTTACTGTACATTTCCTTAGGAAAATAGGAAAATGTATCACTTGGTTTTATTTGTTAAATGTTCTCAATATTTTCTATAAAACACTAAACCACAATTGTATTAATTAAATATACACACTATTTTTAATTATCACGTTAATTTTTAAATAAAAATTACAAGACCCATGATTAATTTTACCATGTACCACATTCAAAGGGATCAGTAAAAAAAATAATAAAAAAAAAAATAAACAAAAGCAGTATGATTATAATCCTTTTTTTTTCCAACAAGGATCTATTAAATTGATCAAAGGTGACAGTAAAGACATTTATAATGTTACAAAAGATTTATATTTCAAATTAAAGCTGTACTTTGGAACTTTTAGAATCCTGAAAATAATGTACACTGTAAAAATAAAAATAAATAAAAAATAAAAAATGACCAGGACATTATCCAGTAATTGTACTGACATTTCAGTTAACCTAAAACATAATTCAATGAAGTTGAAACAATCTAAATACAGGTTTTTATATATATATATATATATATATATGTATGTATATGTATATGTGTGTGTATATATATGTATATGTATATATATGTATATGTAAATATATAAATAAATAAATAAATAAATATAAAAATATATATATACATACATATACATATACATATATAAATAAAATATGGACTAATATAGTAAATAATTGTTTTAGTGTGTAATGATTTCCACAAAATAAAAAAATAAATGTTTCTTGAGAAGCAAATCATCATATTAGAATGATTTCTGAAGGATCATGTCACACTGAAGACTGCTGAAAATTCATCTTTGCCATTTCTGTAATAAATTATATTTTAAAATGATTAATACAAAAATCACAATAGAGAAGTGCTGCACGGGGTGTGAATTCCTTATCTCGGTGCTCTTTGGATGTAAGGGATTGTTCAACTCAATAAATAAAGAATTTCCAAGGCACTCAAATGATGTAGAAAAAGTTCAAAAGGTGTGACTCTCACCCTGATGAAGCCTTGTGAGCCACAACACGTACGTGTACTTGTCACCTGTTTTTAAAAGAATAAGCCATGATGAATTAAAGGCTTTTGAACTTTTTCTACATCATTCGAGTGTCTTGGAAATCCTTTATTTATTGACAAAAATCACAACCTTACTGCTATTACTGTATATTTGATCAAAGAAATGCAGCCTTGGTGAGCATAAGATACTTCCTTAAAAAAATACATTTGAACATTAGTGAACATAAAAGTAAAATAGACATAAAAGTGCCTGGGTTTCATTGACCACTTTCCAAACTTCACCTGAGTAGTACTTTCAACCCGAAATCCTCACTAGTACATGTTGTCTGAGAGCAAATAATCTTTGAAATCAACATCCTGTGGGGGTTGTTTGTTTTAGGCAAGACCACTCTAGGGCACGGAGCCATGGACATCAGCATCCAGGGCCCAGGGATCGCAGCTCAGCACTGCTTTATCGAGAACAGGGCCGGCGTCATCACACTGCACCCCTGTGGAAACCAGTGTAGCATGGACGGACTACCAGTCACCAAGCCTGTGCGCCTGTCTCAAGGTATCTTTTGCTCTTTTACAAGAGTTCAATCCTTCAGGTCTTCGTTCAAATCAAACATGCCCAAGATTTTCAGTCATTACTTCAGCCACGCCAAAATTCAAGCATGATTCAAGTGTAAAATCTATGAAAGGGAATCAATGCACCCAAACCGAAAGAAAGTATGCTCCTCCTCTGAGTCTTTTGTCTGAGGGAACAATTTGACTAAACAGGGTGGGGGGGAGGGGTTTGTTTGGGGTAATCTTCATTGTGTGAGCTTCTAGTGTTTCACTATTGTTCAGTACGTTTGCTCTGAAATATTTAGTTTAATGATCATAATAAAAGTCTCATTTAATGCCGCCCATGTTTTATTATCTTCTATGTGTAAAGTCATAAAAGAGCAGGAACCTGTGGAAAGAATGTTAAATGCAGTAACTGAAACAGAACCCCCCCCCAGAGATTGGAGGCTCTGACTCAGGGGTGAGCAATTACACCTCCTCCTTCCCATCCCTAATCTGAGAGGGAAATTAGTTGCACCAGTGACGGAGACAGCTGTTCAACTTTACCACCCATCAGTGCGAGAGCGTGCAGGGGTTCAGTGACTTGAAAAGTGCTCTGGATACAATACAGCACCTCTGGGTTGCCATTCGGTGGAGACAGGATTATATTTCTGTGACTGGAGATATATGGTTTAGACTCCTCACTACGACTGCGTGCACCGGATGGCTATTTGCACCGTTTCAAGTTAACGATAAAGAAATCTGATAAAGCATGGGGAGTAATTGATGAGTAGTCCATGAACAAAGGATTAAGAACGACCAAGCAAGTCAGTCTCTGCATGCTACAGCTGTAGTACAAAACCATGTGCTTTCCCATTTAAAGGGACAGTCAGGATGTTACCTATACAGATGGGATGGGAAAGTTGACGATTTGGATTTAAAAGTAAGTGTATGAAGACCTAATCAATTGCTTTGAGTGATGAATATTCAAAATAGAAATTTAAAAGCACATTGCTGCAGATGAATCTCAGATATAAGCTCTCTATTAGATAAATTGCCTTTACAATGTAGCATGTAAAAGAAATGAATGCTTATATTCAGCAAGGAAGCATTAAATTGATCAAAAGTGGCAGTAAAGACATTTATAGTGTTTAAATATTTCTTTTTTTTTTAAAGAATCCTGAAAAAAATCATTTTCAAAAAATATATTTTTTTAATTATATAAAAAAAAATTAAACAGCACAACTGTTTTCAACATTGATGATAATAATAAGAAATGTATCTCGAGCAGCGAATCAGCATATTAGAATGATTTCTGAAGGATCACGTGACACTGAAGACTGGAGGAATTATGCTTTACCATCACAGGAATAAATTACTTTTTTAACTATATGAAAATAGAACAATTATAATAATATTTCACAGTAATACTGCTTCTTGATCAAATACATGCGGCCTTGGTGAATAGTAGTCAAACATTTATCAAAATGAATACAGATGGATGATAAGAATAAGTATAACTATAAATGCACTAATATTATCATAATATGTGTATGCACAGGACACATAACCTGCAATAAGCCGGTCCGAATCTCACAGGGAGGTTTTCTCTTCCATGTTGGCTGAGGCATGGGTGTGTGTATAGTGTTACACTTCTATTCCTGGTCAATGTGACCCAAGAGGGCTGCTAATCCTGTTTCTATGCAGCCCTTCCTCATTCTCCACACACTGTTTGCTCAGTCTGACTATCCACACATGCTTTTATTTGTCCTGAACGTATACTGGCAACCCTGCTGGAATAGTTGACGGAAAGATAAGGTGATTTTCCCTTATTGTTCTCCTTTAAGTACTCTGTCGTCACCATGTTCACACACAACCTCCACAGTTTGTGTTGGGTCACAAGTGAACTAAATGTAAAACCATCTGCTCAAGAAATGGCCTCCATCTAAGAGTCTTTTTTTTGTGTGTGTGTCATCACATTTTGCATGCATGATTCATTACAATGAGTTTTCGCATTTCTTTATCATTGAGATAAATCATATTTATCTTCATCTTTGGCACACATAAGCTGCATCACTTATGGCTGTGAGCCACTTGAGTTTGAGTTTATTCATTCACAATACCACTTCAAACATTACAATAATACAGTTGGGGGTACAAAATCAATTGGGTAGAGTGAATGGGGTCCCCCAAGGAAGCTAAAAAAGCTTATAGGTGGGGGCCCGTAGTTTATGAAAAGTAGCGATACAGACTAAGGTATACACAGTTACCACATGTAACCAGATGATGAGGAGTAAACGCACACAGAGCGCACCAGGACATACATAACATGACATACACATACAATCATACACATACATCCCAGTAGTCCAACAGTTTTATATTAGATATAGGTTAATATGAAATAATTTTTTAGTTGTCTTTTGAAGTTGGAGGTAGAGGGCAACACCTTGAGGCCATCATCAATCCTTTGATTTCTGGTATGTGTGGAATTGGGGAAAGGTTAGAATGAAATACTGGTTTGCTTTAGTTTTTGACCTTTCTGGGCGCAGTAAAACGTAATACTATGGCAACCGTTGAACGTTCTTTTTGGCATCTCTGTCTTGACGTCCTCTGTCTCCTGTTCACATGCCTGTGTTTTCAGTTGGAGCGATTTGAGACCCGTGACTCACCATACTCCGTCCTGCCAGCTTTATTTTAGATCTAAACAATAATGCAATAATTTATGCAATGGTTTTGACACAGATCCAGCACTTTCATTTTTACTGAAAGTGCATGAGGCAGATCTGTACTGCTCTGTTATCCGTGGTTTGGATGACAACTGGTGTGAATAATTCTGTCAAAAACGAGCAACATTATATGCAGCCCTTTTCATCGCTGTGATATAACAAGTCAAGATGAAGAACGGGCTGGCTGCACACAAATTTAGCTGTATCTCACTCAATGAGTCACTGGTGTTTCTTTTAAAAGAAATTTGAACTCTGTGATGCACCGCTGGGTTTGTGCTACAGTAAGGTCATCTGTTTTTGGATTGCTTTCATGTCTTAGAAAATGAAGAGATGAGGCATTTTAAAACATATTTTAGAAAGCTGGTACTTTTATTGACCCTCATGCTCTGTATAATGTTTGAGAGACCCAGAGAGTATCGCTAGCTCTTAAAACGCTTAACACTGAAGGACTGACGCTTTATAAACTTTCAAAATGTATGAAAACTAATTGTAAACAAAACTATATATATATATATATATATATATATATATATATAGTAAATAATATATGAACATGTATTTAAATATTACATTATATTATACATTATAATATATAAATTAGTGATGTCAAAGGTTGTGTTTACATAATGTGTGTGTACTGTGTATAATTATTATGTATATATAAATACACATGCATGTATATATTTAAGAAAAATTTTACATTTATATATAAAATATTCATATATAATATAAATTATATAAATATATAATACAGTATATACATGCACATATTTATTAAATATATACATCAATATATACATGTATGTGTGTATGTGTACATAATTATACACCGTACACACACACATTATGTTTAAGTTTGTGTTTACTGGTATTTTGGATGCAAACTGGTATTTTAGATGCGATTAATCGTTTGACAGCACTAATTTAAATACATTATATATAATATTATATACCCCATCCATTTATTTTATAAAATTTATTTAGATGCATTATATATAAATTATTGAAAATATATTTAATATCATTTAAATATTATGCATAATTTACATTAAATGATACAATTATAATAACAACATTACTTAATTATATTATATTATATATATATATAGTTATAAATAATTACATTATATATAATAATATATTAATATATAAGTATTTTAACTCAAATATAAGAAAATAATAAACAAAAAATCTTTTATTTAAGGAAATAACCTTCACTGCTAGTGCTATGTCTTTCATGTATTAGTTGTCAGTGATTCTGGCATGGTTACACATGCACTTTCTTTAATGAGTTTGGCTTCTCAGAGTGCAGTTATGGATGTTGTAGAGGAACGGTGGGGAATCAATCTCTCTGATTAATGTCGGGAGACGGGCTGTGCATGGGGAACAGCCACGTTCCTGCTGTGCTTTCCAGATTCACGCGCCTCTCTCCACTCTTTGTCATTCGCCACTGAGGCCTGTCTTCTTGCAAATGGCCTCATGAATTTGATTACAAAATGGCTCTTAGTCATGCTTTGCTGGGGATGTCATCTATGACAAGGAGAGGTTATTTAGTGGTTTTGCTCTTCAGAGCAGGCCACCCCGTTCTGGAAAACGTGTCTTATTTCAACAGCAATGAAACAATTAGTCATCAGTATTTTTTATACTTTTTGTGAAATATTACTCCAAAGTGGCTACAGATGTATAGTGGTGTTGAAATTAGAGGTATTCACTATGATAAACATTAAGTAGGAACATTAAGTAAATATCAGTCTTGTTAGTTAACGATTCCTTGGCACACAAGGAAGGGTTAGGGTTAGGTTGCTTCTTTAAAAAAAAAATGCTATTTTAAAGGTTCCTAATTTTGTTTTGGAAATCTCCTACAATAGGTTTACATGAGTCAAAAACACTTTAAATTTCTCATAATATCCATTGCACATCATCTCTTTTCTCACAGTGTCAGAAATGGTATCTAAGAGTCTGCTCTGCTCTGATTGGTCAGATGGCCCAGTCTTGTTGTGATTGATCAGTGCATGTCTTAAACGAAACACCTATTACCAAATCTGAATTTCAGCTCCAGAGGCTTCCTCAGCACTTCATACAGTGATAGGAACCATTATGATGGCAACATACTGTCGGCCCACATCTGGTATGCGTTGAATCCACATGTGCCAGTTGTGGTCCGGATCTGGGCCGACACTGTGTTGCTGTCTGGGGCGTCGAGTCCTCATCCTTTAGAAGTGTATTGGCAAAGTATATTGGCAGCACAGAAAACAACGCCTTGACATGTCCACAGCACAATATACAGTTACAACTACAGTGTTTGAGGAGCAAAGAATTTCTGTACTTTAGTATAATAATGAAGTATTTGTAGGCCTACTAAGTTACTTCACAGAGAAAACGGCTTAACTGGGGCAGTACCCTTAAAAAGACATCTTTGTACCTTTTGTTTTTTTTTGTTTTTTTTACTACTAAAAGGTGCATATTAGTACCTTAGAGTACAAATGAAGACTTCAGATGCAAAAGCCTCTAAGTCCATCTGACGTTTTTCTTTAAAATAAGCATTTTTGTCAGGCTCCTATGCATAGGTTTCTAGCTAAGTACCGGTACTTCTGAATGGGCTGAGACTGGGATTTAGTGGGTTTGAAGTGAAAGTTATGAACATATACTATATGTGGAGCGCATTCACAATTTTCAGCTGAAGTGGCTTTTAGATAGCCTGACAAGCCAGACCCACGTCAAAATGTTGGGAACACACCATTGGCAGGGCTCAATCTGAGGGGTGTGATAAACGGATGTCTTTCAAATTCCCTCTGCACCAACCAGAGCGACGAAGAAGGTGAAGCGGAGCTAGTTGATAGATTCAACTTTCGCCGTATCCGGTCGGCAAAACTCCAAACACATCTTCCTTTCTTAAGAATGACTTCCGTGCCATTCTTTTTTCTTTTCTCAAAGAAAAGCTTAACAACAAGTCTTCCAGAGTCAGGGCCAAAGCCGTTTCAAAAGACCGCTGTTCGCCAGCTTCTTTGTTAACAAGTAGCACGCGTAACTGCGGCAACTCTGCCGTCATTATGTTAAGCCCGTCCACCGACTCTATACACGATGTGATTGGCTTGACCAGAGTTTGGTTTTTCCAGCTCGCAAGCCAACGGAGAGTTGCTAGACTACCCTGGCTGCAAATTAGATTTGCTGCCGCTAGGGTGCGTCTAGATATCTAGGCTAGCTTTTAGAGGCTTTTGCATCTGAACTCTTCAAATACATATCTTAAAGGGATAGTTCACCTAAAAATTAAAATGATCCCATGATTTACTCACCCTCAAGCCTTCCTAGGTGTATATGACATTCTTCTTTCAGACAAATGCAATCGGAGTTATATTAAATAATGTCCTGGCTAAGTATCGAAGTGAATCTGGAAGGCGGTTCGACGGAGGCTAGATATTTTACTTTATAACGTGTTAAATATGGATATTTTTCTTACACAAACCCATCGATTTGCTTCAGAAGGCCTTTATTAACCCCCCAGAGCCGTGTGGATTACTTTTATAATGGATGGATACACCTTTTTTGGAGCTTCAGATTTTGAGCTGTCATTCACTGCCATTATAAAGGCTGGAAGAGCCAGGACATTTTTAATAGAACTCAGATTGTATTCGTCTGAAAGAGGAATGTCAAATACACCTAGGATGGCTTGATGGTGAGTAAATCATGGGGTAATTTTCATTTTTGAGTGAATCAACCCGTTTAAGATGAACTATGAACCTTTTTATGGTAAAAAAGGTACAGTGACCAGCTGTTATACCCCTAAAGGTAAAATTTTTACACATCTTTTCTTTGTGTTTAAAAATAGGTAAAAAGGCCTCATTGAAAGCACCATGATCACACATTCATATCTGCGGAGAGGGGCAGTGCCATAACATCTCCTTGACTTCCACCAAAAATATCCGTGTTAAAAGTATCCATAATGACTGGCAGAGAGAGGCCATCTATAAACAGATAGCAAGGGAAACACTGTCCGCATTTGACTTTGGATTTTACCCCTATTGCATTTTTGCTCCCTTCAGAACAGAATCATCTGTGACTGTGGGCGGTTTGTGGGCTTGACGTCTGAGAAAGTTTTTTTTTTTTGAACAATGTAATTGGGCAGCATTCAGTAAATGCTGGCAGCACATCTGAAACACACGGTGGCGTGAGCGTAGATCAATAGATAGATTCACTCCTCAGCAGGTGTGATTCTTGGCTCCCATATTTTCCCTTGTGTGCTCTAGTGTTGTAGATTACCCTCCATCGCTGCACTTCATAAATCTACTTTCAGACTCTTCACTTAGCATTGTGGGTAAATCCATCAACCTTTGTGGCACTGTAGTGGCCAATCTGAAAATATCTAATGGGTTTTCAGTGATTTTTACTGACACCCAAAGTGCTGAAATGCAGGTTGGTCTTTTGCTGCCAGCTATATTTCTTTTTCGTGAGACATTGAGTGTGTGTATCATATTAACTATGTAATATTGTTGTACTGTTCTCAGTATGAAAGACACCATGGGAATTTCTTACCTCCTGTTTCACTGTTGGTATTAGTCTATCAATCATTTCCTGCATGCCAGGACTATTAAATGCAGACTTGTTAACTTTCTGCCACACATAAAGAAAGGCATTATATTTGATAACTATGTGTTTTTGTGAAATGTTGTACTGACAAAAAGCTTACAATAGTCAAGTCATCTTTATTTATATAGTGCTTTTTACAATGCCAATTGTTTCAAAGCAGCTTCACAGTGTTAACAGGAAAACAATGCAACAGAATTGGATTCGGCTGTACAGCTGCTCTGGTGAAAACGGTGATGTTCGTGTTCACTACTCACTGCTCCTAATGTGTGTGCACTAACTTTTTTTTTTCCTGCTGTGTATTGATTGAATTGCAGTCTGAGCTGTGGTCTGAAGCTCATTTGAGCTCTGCATGCTGCGCTTACTGCTGGTTTCCCTCATGGTGGATCAGTGAAGCTCACATATGACAATGCAGAGCTCTCCTGTCCTGCTCTATATGATGATGTTTATTTCATTCAATCTTGTTTTGGGTTATTTTGAGGCCCAGATCGATGGAAGGAAGGAAGGAAGGAAGGAAGGAAGGAAGGAAGGAAGGAAGGAAGGAAGGAAGGAAGGAAGGAAGGAAGGAAGGAAGGAAGGAAGGAAGGAAGGAAGGAAGGAAGGAAGGAAGGAAGGGAGGAAGGGAGGAAGGGAGGAAGGAAGGAAGGGAGGAAGGAGGAAAGGAAGGAGGAAGGAGAGAAGAACGGAAAGAAGGAAAGAGGAAATGTATATGTATATACAAGGAAGGAGGGAAGATATATACATGAAGGAAGGAAAGAGAGAGGAAGGAAGGAAGAAAGAATAGAAGATATATATAGGAAGGAAGGAAGGAAGGAAGGAAGGAAGGAAGGAAGGAAGGAAGGAAGGAAGGAAGGAAGGAAAGGAAGGAAGGAAGGAAGGAAGGAAGGAAGGAAGGAAGGAAGGGAAGGAAGGAAGGAAGGAAGGAAGGAAGGAAGGAAGGAAGGAAGGAAGGAAGGAAGGAAGGAAGGAAGGAAGGAAAGGAAGGAAGGAAGGAAAAATATATATGAAGGAAAGAAGGAAGGAGGGAAGTTATATACAGGAAGGAAGGGAGATATATACTTGAAGGAAAGAAGAAAAGGAAGGAAGAAAGTATTTAGCCTCTGTTAAACCAGCATAGGTACGGAAGGCTCTGTTCTAATGGAACACATGATGTGTTTTGGGTGAACATCTTGCTCACTGTAATTTTAGAGTTTTGCAACCTTTCCTCTTACAGCAGTGCAGATGAATTGCTCAAGCGTTTACCACATTACACTCTAAAAAATGCTGGGTTAAAAACAACCCAAGTTGGTTGGTCCATTTTCAACCCAACTTGGGTTGTTTTTAACCCAGCATTTTTTAGAGTGTACTGAATGAGATGCTGTGTGTCATTTTTAATGGAATGTTTGTACAATCATAACCTGAGCACAATGCTTGTAGTGTAAAATAGGAAGGCAGTGGAGTGGCTGTCGGTGTGTTGTTTGCTGGTGCTGCTTGTCAATAATGTTCGAGCTGTTCAGAGCGGTTTGTGCTGATGCAGCCGATGCCACAGTTATTGTCTGTAAAAACACTCAAATATGATTTCAACAAGGACCAGAACAGGACATATAGGAAACAACGTCTGGCTGACCTCAATATACTGTTGCAGAACAAGTCTGTTCATTAAAAAACACTACTGTAACTTTCTCTTCAACACGTGTTTTGTGAATTAAAACTTTTCTTGTTTATTTTCAAGATGGAGTAGAGCATGCTGGCTTTGAATGTGCAAGTAGAGCATGTCAAAACGAGTCTTTTAATGACAACAGCCACCATCAGTTAACAATCCTTATTCTTTTATTCACTAATAACATGATAGAAAACACGTTGTTGCTGTGAGAATAAGCACACGATTTACTTTACTTGAGCGGTTCTTAGTTTTCATTGTGTGCTCTAATCGTACCTTGTCCTGTCAGAACCTGAGGGGTAATCAAATGTTCTGCCTGGAACAAAAGGGCATCTGGCACTCCGCATTCATCACACATCTGCTACGGCTGGAAAGGTTTCCATGAGACCTTTACCTGCCTTGAATAAATACTGTGATTGACCAGAATAGCTCAGGCAGATTTATATAGCAACAGTTTTGATGATGCTGTTTGTTTGAATTTCCCTCCAATTTTTTTTTATTTATTTATTTATTAGTTTTTTAGCTTTTTTTCGCTTTATTTTTGTTTTGTTTTGTTTTTTGTGTGTTGTGTCGGGCTTGATTTTTGTTTTGATTTTTGCTTCATTTCTTTTTCGCTTCATTTTTGGTTTGGGTTTTGGTTTGGTTTGGTTTGTGCTGGTTTGATTTGTTTGTTTCCCCTTCATTTTTGTTTTGTTTTGGGGTTTTGTTTGGTTTGTGATGGTTTGATTTAGTTTTTTTGTTTTTTGTATGTTGTGTTTGGCTTGGTTTTTGCTTTGTTTTGTTTTGCTTTGCCTTGGTTTGTTTTTTTCCCCTTCATTTTTGTTTTGGGATTTTGTTTGGTTTGTGATGGTTTGATTTTGGTTTTTTTTTTGTTTTGTTTTTTTGGCTTCATTTTTGTTTTGTGTGTTGTGTTGGGTTTGGTTTTTTGTTTCGTTTTTTGTTTCATTTTTGTTTTGCTTTGCCTTGTTTTTTGTTGTTTGTTTTTTTTCGCTTCACTTTTGTTTTGTTTTGGGTTTTGGTTTGTGTTGGTTTGGTTTGTTTTGTTTGGTTTTGAGATATTATATCATATACTTGCCCTTTATATTTGCCTTAATGTTTTAAATAAATGTATAGATAATTAGAAGTACATTTACCCATCATTGACACTAAAGCATTTTCTGTATATACCGCACATTTAAAGCCAACATAGAACAGTGTTCATGACTGATAAATAAAAAACTGATAAATAACAGATATTATTGTAAAAAAATAAATAAATATACAATATCTATACATATTCAATATTGACAATGCAATATTTTTTAAAATGTTCACTAAAATTGGCCGATAAATTAACAATTTTAGGACAGCTCTTGATTTGATCTGCCAAAAATGTATTTATTTGTTAAAAGTTGCCTTTATATGACAGATGGTTGGATAGGAGTGGCTCAAAATAAGAGGGCTTGGTGATGTCATCAAAAGAAATAAATAAATAAATCATTCTTTATAAGACCAGTAAATAGGGTTAATTTAGATCTCATGTTGACTTTAACTTTCTAAACTACCAGTGTTTGGCTTGTCTATTTTTCCCCTCACTCAGCAAGCCAGGAGTCTGATCCGACACCACTGTGTGAGATGTTCCTGCTTGTTCATATAAAACGGGGGCAAATATTCCTTTCCCCCCTCTGTACATCTCACACTAAAACTGACCTAAAGCTGCCAGGATCAATTTCTTCAGGCATATGTTTGATGTAAAGTGTTATTCTCAACTTTATTAACGTTGTTTTGGTTTGTGTGCAGGCTGTATGCTGTGTTTCGGCCAGTCCGCATTCTTCCGCTTCAACCACCCCGAGGAGGCTTTCCGAATGAAAAGCATGATGCCTGAGGGAGGACAAAAAGCCAGTGTGAAAAACTGGGCCCACACAGGTAATGCAATATCCCACACTATGACTGTGGCATTAATTATCTAACATGGCTTACCTCAAAGCCTGTTGTGTAGAACGTCATTTGTGTGTGGAAAAAAAACATTCCTTCAGAGCCTCAACATTATTTGTGTACTGTCTGAAATCATAATACAAAAGATTATGTGGCATCTCTGACATATTACGGATTCTTTTGCATATAGATGTGTTTTACGTATGTAGCTTTATGAAAGAAAAAAAAAAGACAAAAAGAGAAACAAGCCGTATTTGCTGTGCTACAGTGTAAGAAACAGATGCTGATTTACACATGGGTAATTTATGCAGACTTAAAGGGTGTTGCCACATGGCTGAATGCAAGGTTTGTTTCAGTAGCACAGGTAGTGGCTTTCAGCTGGGCCTTACTGCATTTCCGTTTCAAACTGTTAGCAATGCAAGCCTGCCTCGATCCCGAGTTGCACCATGCAACTTTTATGAGAAACTCATTCCTGTGGGTCTCCTGACAGAGCGCTCTACATCTTCCACTCCCACTCACAGTGCTACACAGCAGCCAATGTTTAAACAGAGCATTTACAATATGTACTGAGTTGTTTTCCTTTCCTGTTGTGTGGCAGAAAAGGACACGTATAGCATATAAACACAGCTGGTGCAGTGCAATTCCTGTGCTGGTAATAAATTCTCTCCACCATAAAATACATTCTTTTCATAAACAACATACACTCCTATTCACCGTTTTTTTTTTTTTTTCTTATTTCCCCAGTGTCTAAAGTATATATAACAATACATGGCTAAAAGAATAATAAAATAAAATAAAAAAATAAAAAGAACAATACATGAAAATTAAAAGAATTAAGATTTTTCAGACTTAACGGGGTAGTTCACCCAAAAATGAAAATGATCCCATGATTTACTCGCCCTCAAGCCATCCTAGGTGTATATGACATTCTTCTTTCAGACAAATGCAATCGGAGTTATATTTAAAAATGTCCTGGCTAATCCAAGCTATATAATGGCAGTGAATGGCAGCCCAAAATTTGAAGCCCAAAAAAAGTGCATCCATCCATTTCCAAAAGTAATCCATACTTTATAAAGTAAAATATCTAGCTTCCGGCGGACCACGTCCCGTATTCAACTTGCGAAGAAAGTGTAATGCCTCACACAGTTCAAAACGCTTACGCCACGTCCAACGTCATCGTTGCGCCAGTTACGCTTTTTTGGGTAAGTTGAATATGGAAGGGGGTCCACCGGAAGCTAGGTATTTTACCAGGACATTTTTTTTATTGTAAATCCGATTGTATTTGTCTGAAAGAAGAATGTCACGTACACCTAGGATGGATTGAGGGTGAGTAAATCATGGGCTAATTTTCATTTTTGGGTGAACTATCCTTTTAAGATACTACTGTGAACCTTGGTAAAAAAGGTACAAAGATGTCCTTTTAAGGGTACTGCCCCAGTGACAAGCTGTTATACCATAAAGATAAAAAAAATTCTCTGTTTAAAAGGTAAAAGTCTTCATTGAAAGCACCTTGATCACACATTCATACCTGCGGTGAGAGGCAGTGCCACATGGGGCTGAAATATTATATAGTAGTCCATAACATCTCCTTCCACAAAAAATATCCGCGTTGAATACGGAAGTCCCCTGGAAGCTAGATATTTTACTTTATAAAGTTTTAAATATGGATATTTTTCTTACACAAACCCATTGATTTGCTTCAGAAGGCCTTTATTAACCCCCCAGAGCCGTGTGGATTACTTTTATAATGGATGGATACACTTTTTTTCGGGCTTCAAATTTTGGGCTGCTGTTATAATGCTTGGAAGAGCCAGGACATTTTTTAAAGGTGCCATAGAATGCATTGATGCAATATTTTAAATTGTTCTCTGATATCTACATAGGAGGTCTGTGGATTAGGTAAGGGCAAAAATACTCCAGATATGGTTTCACATGTCCATTTACAACCCTAGGATTTGTCCCTAGAATGAAATGGGCTGTTATTACCGTATTTGGAAGGGTCATGAATATAATGATGAGCTCTGCTCTGATTGGCTGTTTCACAGCAAGGCTCATTTCAGTAGCTCACACAAGTGCAGTTACTCAGCAGACACAATCGTAAATAGTCGAGAGATCCATGCTTGGATTCATTACAGTTCATCGCTGAGAAGGTTTGATGTGAGATTTAGTCACACCAACAGCACAAACGGCTCGTTTTCAATCTTGTTTCATCAACAATATTGTTGATGTAGTCACAATAATCGTTTAAGGACGTTTGTGTCATCTCATCTTGTCTTAGTCACGGAAAAAAAGGTTGTCAATGAATATTTTTCGTCATATTTTTGTTTATGAAATTAACACTAGTCAGAGCAAACTAACAATTAATTAAATTGGAGCGGGATCCTGTTAGATAAACATCATCCATACCTGTTGACAGTTCTGTGCCTGTGGGAAGGGTATGAAAAGTGCTCACATCCCCTGCACAGCCTGGAACATAACATTTATATCCATGATCTGCCGTTTTCACTATTGTCCTTGCTTGCTTCTTCACAATACCTGCAGAACTTCTGATGATTCGTCTGTGCCAGGTCCACATTAATACTGCCTGGCCTAGAACATGCAAGTATAGGTCTCTGCAGGCTAGTAATAGGAGTTACCAGATCAGTGGGCGAGGTCATAAACAGAGGGGCGTTTTTCACTACGTTACCTGATTTGCCCACGTCACAGTGTGGGTAGGGTTTAGAGGTGGGGTCAGGTGAAGGGGATCATTTTCATTGCGTGATTTATAAACACCCATCAGTTTGAAAACACCCACAAATTTAGAAACACCCACATTTGTTCCGCAGAGACCAGAACATGGGCTGGTATATGCAAATTTTGGGGAGGCGTAAATATTAATGATCCCGATGTAAGTCACAGTCTGTGTTATATTGGGATTCGTTTTTCAGTGGTCTTTTGCACGCACAAGATTTACATATGAAGGAGGAAACGATTATGTTTGAGGCTCATGGTATGTCAGCTCCATGTACAGAACGCTTATTATTCAACTATGCCAAGGTAAATACAGTTTTCCATTCTATGGCAACTTTAATATAACTCAGATTGTATTCGTCTGAAAGAAAAATGTCATATACGAATGGCTCGAGGGTGAGTAAATCATGGAATATTTTCATTTTTGTTTGAACTATCCTTTTTAAGATGCGTATATAAAGCTGTTTGTGCACTTTTGGCATCTGATATTTGTTTATAGACTGATTTATAGAGGAAAAGATCCCCCTTCACACTTTCCCTGTGCCAGAGCTATTTCCTCTTCCATCTCTTTTCCAGTCCAGACAGCTTTGTTGGCCATGCTCTGCTTATTTAAAGTTGAGGGGTATCTTTTACAATAACTATATTTATCTCGCCACCCACCCTGCTCTCCAATCCCCTCCTCACTGTTCCCGTCATATTCTCTCAATATCCGGCTGCCTCGTTCTAACACAGCAGGTCTGCTCGACGTTCTTGATGATATTTCAGTATGACTCAGAGAAGGCGGCAATATATTAACAGATATGATTTTACTGTTGCACCTGTCTACATGATCCCACTATTACTTGGCTACTTAACAAATAAATAATTATTATATTATATGCTGCATATCATCTGGCAGTTAATACATTTTGTGTGAGAATATGAGCATTTGTTATTTAAACCCACAGCCACATCAGTGTCCATAGCTCTATCATGAAAATGTGCACTGTCGCTTTAAGAACGTAGCCCCGCCCCCTGCAGCCAGCAGTCAGTCACATCAGCACCGTGGACAGGGGAGGGAGGGGGACTCAGCGATGGTGTAGCGGCGCCAGGCTCACCAAGCCCGGCTGGAATATCTCATCTGCGGCGTTTTACTGCTGCCTGACTGGGTACCGTGTGGCCGGCACGGCTGGCCTAGGTCAAGACTCGGAATGCGGGAGCCGTTCTTTTGAATCTGAACTCGTTTTATGGGTTATAAACCAAACGCAACGGCTTAGCGTTTCCACAGGCGTGTTCTCATCTGTAAGTACTGATCATTATAGAGGCTGTATGTGTCAGATCGGCATACGGACGTACTGTAATGTATAGCATATGTATCCTTTTATAGTCGCGACTTGTCAAGTTGACGTATTATTTTGTGAAGAATTAATTTATTATCTTCATCATCTGTGTGTTTGTGCATGCTTAAAACCGTTTCTTGTTCAATGGGATTTGAATGGAAAATTAAGCCAGAGGCATCGTCAGCTGCTCTGACTTATTTCTAAACCACAATGACTATATAAAATAAATAAATAAATAACAACACTTGGAAAGGGGGTTGTGTTTTATGCAGTATTTGTGAGGAGTTTGAGCAGAGAGTGTTTTGTAATCAGGACAGAGCGATTTGTGGGTTAAACGCAAACACTGAGCTGGCAAGAGCAAGATTGATCAAGTTTTGGATGTTGTGAAATCTGTTCTGGGACTCAAAAGCATATATATCGCACAAATCCATGCAAGTTTGATAAGTGTTACATCTGGAGTGTCCAATGAAAAATAATAATTTTGTGCCAAATTTTGTTAAAGGGAAAATCATATATTGGGCATTATTTTATTATAGTGTCGATTAGATCAGAGGTTTTCAAACTTTTGTGATGCCAAGGACCCGAAATATGATAATTGTTTTAGGACCCTTTCCTAAAACATAAAGGATCTCATGTATACAGGCCCATTTATAATAAAAAAAACATGTTGTATAAAATTAAACAATTGGCTTTTGTATTGCATTTCTACTACAGCTAAAGCAAATTATTAAAATATTATTTAGAAATATATTTACTATTTTAAGTTCATCACCCCCACCCCCACTATTACACTAATGTTATTTGTATAAACCTAAATATAAGTATTTTCAATTAATTTGTTTTATTTTTAATTTAATCAAATGTACTTTTAACTGAATTGATTTTCATTCTAGAAATTGTTCTAAAGCAGCTTTACAAAGAATGTTACCATAGTATTACCTTGCAGCCCCCTGGGGTTGGACCACAGTTTGAAAACCCCCAGTTTAGATAATGACCATCTTTAATTTGTAGGTCTGTCTCACTTTTAGCAGATGAACCATTGGAGATGGTCAGTTGCCTGAGAGATAGATTGAATTACCAGCAGGGCTGTCTGTGATTTAGCTATATGAGCACATATTCATTTGACGTTTATCCTCTCAGGGTGGAGCCTGGCAGTCTTTTTGGTAGCCACTTTTTTCTACTTGATCATTCGTCTTCTGTGGGTTTGGCAGCAGTGTTAAACTTGGAGGCTGTTGAATGGGGCTAATGGACTAAATGCATCTCTGCAGTGCCAAAAGAGCTGCAGGTACTTGCATTAAAAGCTCAGGTGTAGTACTGAGGATAATAGTTGGGGTTATGTGAGGAGAAGAAGCCAAATGCATCCACTTACTCGTAAGTGCTTTTCTCGCTTTCTGTACTCCGTTCGGCTCATCTGGCTGGTGATGGGAATTCATTATTGAGAATCGATTGTTTTGAACTGGTTGTTTCATTTAACCAGTTCAGTGTTTTTTACATCTTGACAAAGTATGAAATGCTCCAAAACGTACCAGTAAAGATATATTTAAGCAGCACATATTGCTGTTTATGATGGGTTTTCAATTACGTTAATTTAATTTGTCCCCGTTTAGTTTGTTGCATGATTCAGCTCATAAACAAAATGAAATGTTGTTTGCTATTGCAATACTTCAGTGCATTTACATTTATTGGCTAAAACTTCAGCAACTCTTTCAGTGTCATTAACATCTTTCTGGTATGTTTTATTTGTAACATGTCTGCTATTCCAATAAAGTAACTTACTTTTTGATCCATCAGTCAAATCCTTAACTCTTTCCCGTTTTTTATCATTTTCACAAAAGTTTTATGGCCCCTAAAATATTTTATTATTCATGTTTTATTCTAGCTTAATGCATTTTTTTTATCAACACTTGAGTGTGGGTAAGTTTCATTTATAAAAAAAAAAAAAAAAAAAAAAGCAACATTTTGAGCAAAAAGCTGGGAAAATCACGTTTTGTCAAAGTCTACATCCGGATCAGATTCAGAACGATGATCAAAACACAGATGGAGTAGACCGAGTCCATCAACACCCCGAAAGCTTCACAGTTCTATAGCTCGTCCTTGGTCGATACTTCATTCAGTAACATTAGGCAGTTTTGATTTATATTCTGTTTAATGTTGATGATCACATTATTATGCATCTGCTTACAAATGCTGTCGCTTGTTTCTGCTTCCTGTGTTTTGATCAGGAGATTCGGAGTAACTCTTTCAGAAGATGCGTCATTGCGCCCCCCCTAGCGTATAACAGTGAAAACACAGAAATGGTGGAAATTTCCTCCAATGGTGGGGAAAGAGTTAAATACTATCCAAGTGCTTACCTAGTGCTCACCCAATAGTTTGAAAGATTTGTCGACAAATCGTTAAGTCTGGTTTTGTAAACCATTTCCATTGATTCATTGAAAAGATGGAACGGTTTAATCACAAATAAGTTATCAATCTACACCTGAGCTGTTCTAAAAGATAGGCCTTTTGATTTTTGTGTATGGCAAATGCTTATGATTGTTATATTTTCCTTCAGATTCTGAGAACCTGGTCAATGGGAACCACCCGTCAGGAGCGCCAAAATCTCACTTGGTCTCCAACGAGAGAGTGCGCCCTGAGCACAGTGCCATCGTCAGTTCCATTGAGAAGGACCTTCAGGACATTATGGACTCATTAGTCATGGATGACCCTCAGCCCTCTTCCTCTGAGTCAAAGAAGCCCTCTGGTCAGCCCATCTCCCAGTCTCCCCTGTCCCCAATGTTAAATGGAGGGGGGCGTTTCCTTCTCTCACCCCCAACGAGCCCTGGTGCTATGTCTGTGGGCTCCAGTTACGAGAATACTTCCCCTCCTTTCTCTCCACTCTCGTCCCCATCGGCTGCCAGCAGTGGCAGCTACACCAGTCCCTCTCCGAGTGGTTGTCAGGACCAGCTTCACACGCTTCCTCCTGTGCCAGTGAGGTCTTCTAGTTACAATTACACCAGCCAGCCGCCCATACCTCAGCCACGGACCATACTGCCAAGCTATTCCGGTGGCAGCAGTGGGCCAAAGGTGCCTGAGAGTCCCCGACTCCAGCGAAAGGCTCTTTTAGAAGCACCGCCAAGCCCAAAGCCAAGTCGTAGGGGGTTGAACCAAGACAGCTCGGTGGCTAAAACCCCAGACAGCCCCATACAGACTCACATTCTGCCCTCAGTCTCAATCTCTACTGCTCTGACTGATGCCCCATCTGTCAGTCGGATACCAGTTCCAGGTAGCCCCAGATTCACCCCCAAATTCTCCACCGCATCCCCATCCTCCTCACCCTCTAGCCCCAGAACCAAAACTGCCATTGTTCTCCAGGATCAGCCCTCAAGTCCTTTCCGGGAGCAGCCTCATCCAGACCGTTCCTTGACGTCCAGCCCCTCTCACCAACTCTCCCCACCCTCGCGATCTTTCCAGCCCCCCTTAGATCCCATTGTCCACATCATTCAGGGTGGACCTCCACACCCGCATCCTCGCACACTGCAGCCTCCAGAAAGTCCGCGGCTGGCCCGCAGGAACCATGAAGGGAGCAGCATGAGGGAACTTCCCCCTCTCAGCCCCTCTATAGCCCGCAGGGGGGTTCCTGTGCTCCCAGGAGCTCTACCAGGAACCCTGCGGACTCCAGAGAGCCCATGCCCAAGAATTGTGCCAGAGAGTCCCAGACTCCGACGGAAAGCTGGGTCTCCTACAGAGGAGCCGTTCAGTCCTCGTGGAGTGCGTGCTCGTAGCCCTTCACCCACCTCCGGACTGATGGGGGAAGGCAGTGGACGTAAGGGCAGTTTTGGGAACTCGCTGTCTTCGGCCTACAGCCTGGGTTCTCTACCTGGGTCATCGCCTCGATCCAGTCCCAGAAGCCACCGGAAGATGTCAGCAGGCCATAGGGATCTCCGGATGCCTCACCCAGGCATGAGGGAGCGGAAAAACAGCATTACGGAGATCAGTGACAATGAAGATGATCTTCTGGAGTACCACCGACGCCAAAGAGAAGAGCGACTCAGAGAGCAAGAAATGGAGAGGCTGGTAAGTAAATACATGTATGCATTTATATAACAAAATATAAAACCAAGTGAGATTTATAAGAAATCTGACTTCACATATCCACTAAAAATGACAATGAGTCCAAAGTAAAGTGCAGTTAGCTCTAAGGAGATGTCTAGAGTCATTTGTATAGTATAAAGAATCCGTCTAAGAAATATTCCCCGTCTCTGTTTGTACATGTCATATACTGTGCTGCCTCTACATGCCTTCCGATGATATGTAAATTACAAGTTTCTGCGGCTAATATTTTCCAGAAGAGCTCCTCAGTGTGCAGTGATGGCTGAGTCTAATCTTAACACACCTAGCAAGCATTAGCATTTGTGCTTTTTGCTGCGAATGCAGGACATTTGGAGGAAATGCTACTACATGTCTCTGGCAGAACTGACACACTGACTAATCCGCTGTCATACTGAGACAGAGGGCTCTGATTTTACCATGGCAACCCCATTGTTTGTTGTCTCTTTTATTGAGAGGTGGGAGGGAACAGTAGACATCTTGGTCCGGTTTGCAGCCCAGAATGAAGCCGCTGAGACAAAGGCCCCTGTGAAGTTTTATATGTGTTTGTGTCTGAAACGTCTCTTGTCTGTTACCCTTGTAATTACCCATTGTGGCTGTTTATTGCTCTTAGAAAAGGAGGTGATCTAATTGAGTGTACAAAGTTATGCTTCAATACACCCAACAGAGAGTATCTGTAGTATGTTATTTGCTAAGCATGTGCAGTTCTAGTATGCACTTAGTGAACTTTATTTGGCTTTTTGCTGATGAAAGGTGCTGGAATAAATGCAGAAAGAATGAGCTCAACATGCCAATGACCTCATCCCTGTAAATGTGCTTTCTCTAGGAAGGTACTCAGTAAGACAAACAAAACATGACCCTTGATACAGACCTGTTCCTGAAATATTTGCAAATTGTTGAGTGTAAATAGCAAAGAATATTGCTTGCAAGAAAGATCTGACGTTCTTTTGAATTTTTTTAGTAACTACATGACTGTCAGCCATTACATCACTCATTATCAGAACCATCTGTCTTGTGAATTGGCTTTCACATAGATATTTTGACATGATCTAGTGGCTCATCTGTTCAGGCAGCTATCTATCTATACAGCATTCGTCAAGCCAGTCTGCATTTCAATAAAAACATCAGAGTGTGATACATCTGACGTGCGAATCAGCCACATTGAGCTCATTTGACTGCCTGGTGGATCCTGTTGAGAAAAAGCATGAGGCTGCCTAGCATGACAAGCAGAAATGTGCTCCAGGGAGTGTTGCATCAGGTTTTGATTTTTTTTCTGGCAGCTGACTGTCATACGGATGAGAGGTCAGGAGTCAGGACTGTGGCAAAACATCACGTAACACGGCACGGCACAGAAAGCATGTTCGCGGTAGGAATCAGGAAGGAGACAGCGGTGTTGACTGCAGTCTGCTGGCTAAATCTGAACCTCCATGAGCAAAGGTGGCAGATTTCAAATCGGATACTTCCGAGGGGTCCTACACCTAGCTAAGCAATGAATTTGAATGCTAACAGATAGATTTTTTAGGAGTAGGGGTGTACAGTTAGGCATTTACTTTTTTGATACATTTTTGAGTAATGCACCTGAATGATTTTTTTTAATGAAACACAGAAACCGAAATTAAGTTTTTAGCCAAAAAACATAACTGGGTGACTGGTAATTGAACTTGGTGTTCAGGGTAGGGTTGTCAGAAATTGACGCCTGCTTTCAAACAGTCCCGTGTGTATCTGTGCAAGCGTTCGGTGAAGAGCATCATTGATGTATATTTATAACATTTTTCTGAAGCGCTGATCATTGTAGCCAATCACAGACACATCCGATGAGCACGTTAACACAATGACCAATCATGACCAATGCCTCGTTTACGATTCCGCTTAACACTCATAGCATCACTTTTTTAAAATGTCATTACCGACTTCAAGGTCGGTACTTTTGACAACACTAGTTTAGCATATTATGTTCTCAGGTGATCAATTAAGTTACTCATAGTAAAGTGTTTCTGCGATTGTTATGTCTCTTGATATTTTACCCGAACAGAGTTTACATATTGGTACTCTAACATAATTTTTGGTCACAGTGAAGTGTATCCACACTGCTGACATGTTTGCTAGTTGTTGCTTATCTACCTTGTGCTTATGAAATAGATGCTGACACAGTCAAAATGCATCATTGGAGTAACTCTAATTAAACATCACTTTTGGTCAATGACCCTCTAAATCTTTTTTTCTTTTCTTTTTTTCTTTCCTGTTTAGGCTGAAAATGTTTGGTTGCCAAAATTAAGTTAGTCACTGGATTTTTTTTGCATAAAACGACACTCAGCGTTCCAAATTATAAATATCTCTGAATATTGTGACTTGTTATGAATAGGCCTTTATGTACAGTATAAATATGCTGTAAATGAGCTCTATGAAGGCCACCACGTTTCAAACTGAACATTAAAAAAAATTAAACTCATGTGTATGTCTCAAAACTAAACTGGGTTTGTAAGTTTTGCATGTACAGCTGAGTGAATGTGAGCCAGTCTGGTCTGCAGTGCATAATTTATCATCCCTAAACTGCCACAAGGCTCCAGAGGCACACATGGTTACCTTAGATACAGCCTTGGCGCACACACTTGGCATATGGCGTCAGTCACTAGAAAACCGTTCTGTCAGTCAGCTCGAGTGCCATACTGATGCCAGCCCTGCTAAAGATGACCTCGTTTTTTTTCTTTAGTTTTTTTTTGACTGAGAGCTCCCACAATGACATCACATTTCCATTACTCTATAAAACTGACATTTGCTGCACAGTAAAAACAGTCATGTCAGTGAGGACGCATACTGTTTTCGAGAAAAGTTTATCTACTGAGACACGGATGGATTTTTTTAAGGGGACATGAAATAGGTTATTATTATATTATATTATATTATATTATATTATATTATATTATATTATATTATATTATATTATATTATATTATATTATATTAATTATTTGATATAATATGGTGTTATGGTAACAATTTAGTTTAGGGTCCAATTCTCCTAATTAAAGTGCCTCTATTATGCTATTTTAAAGTTCCCTAATTTAGTTTTGGAGGTCTCCTACAACAGGTTTACATGCATCAAAGGTCAAAAAAAGTCCCTCCTTTCCGTGAGCCTACTCTGCTCTGATTGGTCAGATGGCCCAGACTGCTGTGATTGGTCTTCCGCCTACAGCGCGTATTTCGGAAACATACATCCATTCAGTTTAGTAATTCAACCCGAACCTTGAGCAGGACATTTCTCAGTGATAGTTCTCAGTTTGAGGTGCATTGAGATGTTTCAGCTGTAATTACTCACCATCAGCATTAATAAGTGTGTGTCCATCAACAAACCTGTGTGTATTTCTAATTGATTGCTGTGCACATGCGGGAACTGTATCAATAACAGCGCATACGTTAGCCCAGCACTAACATGAATGACTGATGTAACATTATTTACAGTAGTATTTCAGTAAGACAGTAATACAGTAATAATGTGAGTTAGCCGGTTAGCCAGATACCTGCACAATATGAAACACAATAAACACAATAAACGGATAGAGCACAGCGTCTTAACGTCATGCTATCCAGTATCCACAAGAATCAGATGCAGTGTTTGAGGTGGTTCATGTTTTCCCTGGTGTCTGCGCGCAATAAGTGTATGGGCAATATGCTAATGTTTCATCTTGACACAACGAAACGGCTTGGGATTCGTTTAATTGACTCAGAGTCGACAATAACTTTATATATGGTGCACTTTCAGATTTAAAACATTGCAGGATATTTTCATTCACTTAGATCTATGTTACACACTACATGAAAGGTAGCTTTCAAAAATCCATTATAGGGGCACTTCTAGTTTCTTATTAGCATGCACATTACTAGGATTTTGCAGTTTTAGTTTTACTTATAAAGCAGATATTAATGCCTTATTCTGCATGACTATATTCTACATCCCTTAATCCTACCCAATACCTACATTTAACAACTACTTTACTAACTATTAATAAGTAGTAATTAGGAAGTTATTGAGGAAAAAGTCATAATTAATAGTGAGAATTGGACCCTAATCTAAAGTGTGACATATTATATTGTCAGGAAAATGTATTATGACAAACAGATTGATTGTAAGCTGTTCTACTATGAAGACATAACCACCTCCACACTGTTGGGAGTACAGACAAGGGTCATTTGCACCGGGGGCACAAGAGGTCTGTATGACAAGCATCTGTCCCACTGCTCTCATGGATTAGCACACTAAATATATCAACTTTCACTGGCCACATTATGCAAAAACATAGCAGTGTGTGTTTATAGCAGATGGACAGGGTGGAAGAGACAATAAGTGTCTATTGTAATGCGTTATCCCGGCATTCAACTGTTTTTTTTGACCCAGTAAAGTGCAATTAGAATCTTTTTGATGAAGATAAAAGTATCCTCTGACACAGCAAGACGCATATGAGCTCCCTTTGGAGCATTTTGTAGATGGTTTAATGTGTTTGCTTCCTGTACTATTGCAGTTCAGTGTGAAGTGAGTTATCTGCTCTGGGATGGACAAGAGAAAGAGAGAGAGAGCATTTGGATAAGAGAGACAGTTAACTGACTTTCTGTGGTGCTGATTATCTGGGTCAGTGCAGACTTTACTCATTCTGACCCGGCTCTTGTAATCAAGACTTGAATCAAGAACAACACTGAGTGCTCTTAGCAACAACACATTTTCTTATATAAAGCAATATTCCCAGAAAGATCTGTTCAACATCTGCGCAGGTGACTCTGTAATCCTAAAAGACCCCGCCAATGATACTAGAGTTTGATACTTACATGAAGGCTTTTGTTTTGGTTAGATGTTTTTATCCTATGCTGTCCATCACTGCTAGTGCTTCTGTTCCCATGATTTAGATTAATAAAGACTTGTGAATTAGTGGTGCAAATATCACTGTTACTGTTGCTCCCTGCTGAACAAACTCCAAACCAACTTCATTGCATAGATCTTTCCACTTGTTTCTGCTACCAACACAAATGAAACCTCAAATTGTGGAAGAAAAAATTCTCCATATCTACAGACCAAAATATCATATAAAGCCAACAGTCTAGCAACCACTTAACAGCATTTCCTGAGCAGTTGTTAAAACTATTCAGAACCACTTAGCAACATCCTAGCAACTACCCAGGACATATCCAGTGTAGACAGCATCACTGATCATAATGGGTTCTATTTGCTTTTGTTGCGTTGCGCTGCTTACGTCTGGTGTAGACGCAGTGTAAAATTACTCAGAACACCTTACTAACACCCTATAAACACCTGGCAACACCCTAGCAATCACCCCATATCAGCCACTTAACAACATCCTAACAATCATCCAGAACATGCTAAAACCAGAAATGCAAACAGTGACTCTTTTGAAGTATTTTTATTAGTAAAAACAGTAATTTCAGAAATTATATATTTTTTTGTTGTACCCTTTTTTGGGGATTAAACTTTGTTTGATTATTTGATAAATACTACCCCATGCAATATTACTGTACTGTCTAAATATGTACTGTTTCATTTTTAAAGAAAAGAAGAAAAAAAACAGACTGTAAGTCTTACCATATATGATGAAAAATCGTAGATCGTTTAACCAGAAACCTAAAGAAAGTCCTGCCAAACTTTCACCAGCACGTCTCCTGCCCCACACGAGGAGCAAACACACTGGATCACTGCTACTCTCCGTTTAAGAACGCCTATAAAGCGCGGTCACTTCCAGCGTTTGGCAAATCGGATCATGCCGCCATTTTCCTCACTCCCGAATACAAACAAAAGCTCCTCCAGGAACCCCCGGTGAGGCGGGAAGTTAAGCGTTGGTCACCCCACTCAGAGACCGCGCTACAGGCAGCTCTGGGCGATGTGGATTGGGACATGTTCGGCGAGTTCAGCTGGCGTAAGCGAGTTCACAGGCGTGGCGCTTTGCTTCATCAACACGCTTACAGAGCAAGCCACGCAAACAATAACAATAACGTCCTTCTCAAATCAGAAACCGTGGGTGGACAATTCAATCCATGGTGGCAGTGAACGCGCATACGCACTGCCAACAGCTAACGCCGGTCTCCATTCAGGGAATATGAATGAATACAGATCGTCCTGCTATGCTCTCAGACGAGCAGTTAAAGCCGCAAAACTCCGTTATAAAGACCGAGTGGAGTCTCATTTCCAACTCAACGACTCACGGCGCATGTGGCAGGGTCTGAGGTCCGTCTGCTCCTTTGGATCTAAATCCTCTGCAGAGGTGAACGCTGATCCGTTGCTCGTGAACGAGTTAAACTCTTTCTATGCTCGCTTTGACTGTAACCGCGGCAACGCGACTCCGCCAAGTGGCGCGTTAGAGAAATTACTCAGAGCAGCAACAATCACGTGATCTCTGTCTCGGAGGATGAAGTTCGGAGAGCACTCAAGCGTGTGGGCGTCAGGAAAGCTGCTGGGCGGATGGTATTTCAGGTCGTGTTCTGCGGTCCTGTGCTGATCAGCTCACCGGGTTGTTTACATCTATCTTTAATGAGTCCTCGCTACATCTGTGGTCCCCACCTCCTTCAAAAATCCACCATCATCCCTGTCCCTAAGAACAGTAAACCCTCTTGCCTAAATGACTATCGTCCAGTGGCTCTCACGTCTATAGTCATGAAGGTCTTTGAGAGACTCATTAAAAACACCATTTGCGCCTTCATTCCTGACACTTTGGACCCTCTTCAGTTTGCCTATCGTCCCAATAGATCGACTGAAGATGCCATCTCTCATGTCCTCCACTCCTCCCTCACTCACATCGACAGCAAAAGTGGGAACTACGTAAGACTGCTATTTATTGACTATAGCTCAGCCTTTAACACCATAGTTCCCACCAAGCTAACCTCCAAACTCCTGGATCTCGGCCTGAATCCTTCTCTCTGCCACTGGATTGAGGACTTCCTCACTGGCAGGCCTCAGGTGGTGAGAATAGGCCAGTCCACCTCCACCTCCATCACCCTGAGTGTGGGAGCTCCACAGGGCTGTGTCCTGAGCCCCTGCTCTACTCTCTCTACACGCATGACTGTTTGTCCACACACAGCTCCACCTCTATCATCAAATTTGCTGATGATACTGTTGTCCTGGGCCTCATTTCCAACAACAATGAGACGGCATACTTGGACGAGGTGGAGCATCTAACATCATGGTGCCAGGACAACTGTCTCTCTCTGAATGTTGGCAAGACCAAAGAAATGATTGTGGACTTCAGGAAGAGACAGCAACGGACATACTCCCCCTCATGATCAGCGGGTCACCAGTAGAGAGAGTGAGCAGCTTCAAGTACCTGGGAGTAAACATCTCCGAGGACCTGACCTGGACTGCTCACATTCAGACACAGGTGAAAAAGCCAGGCAAAGACTGTACCACCTGCGCCAGCTGGAAATTCAGGGTTTCACCAGCTATCCTGAAAACTTTCTATTTAGGGGCGATAGAAAGTGTTTTAACTCAGTGCATCACAGCGTGGTATGGGAACAGCACCAGTCATGACCGCAAAGCCCTGCAAAGAGTAGTGCGCTTATCCGGCGTATCTCAGGGTCAGCTCTCCGTCTCTGCAGGACGTCTACACACCAAACGCTGCAAAGGTAGAGCTACCAAGATCATCAAGGACTCTAATCACCCTGCAAACCCTCATTTCACGCTGCTACCATCTGGTAGCGCTTCCAAGCCTGATGGCCAAAACTGAGAGACTCAGGAGGAGCTTCTTCCCCAGGCCATCAGACTCCTGAACTCAGTCACTTAACATCACGTGACTTCACTTCAGGATAAACATCGATACACTGACATTGCACTGCACTTTCTGTTCTCGTTGTTACTGTGTAACAACCTGTCATAAACCTGTTTGCACATTATACTCTTTATACATTTGTTAACCACATATTTATAAGTCTACAGTTTACTCACTGCAAAGTCTACTTCAATTATTTTATTCCACTTTATCCTTATTTGTTACCTTTTTTTCTCTTGACTTGATTATTTATAATTCTACAGATATAGACATATATATATATATATATATATATATATATATATATAGATAGTACTTTTTTTATATCCTATTTCTATTATAATTTCTTCCTTGTGTTTTTAACTGTGAATTTGCACTGTCCATGGAGCGGACCTGTTTACATTTCACTGCCGGTTGTATATTCTGTATATAACTGTGTATGTGACAAATAAAACTCTTGAATCTTGAATCTTGAATCTTGAACCCTTGTGCAGAGACCCCCCTCTCCCTCAACGATGGTGTTTTAGAGAAGAGCTGGCAGTGAACTATTGCTGTTCAAAAGCTTGCCAGGGGATTCACATGAGAGATGGTTAGTTCTGTCCTCTGCTGCATCTTAGTGATCTAAGCTTGGCCATGAAGAGACACAGGGAGTCAAACCGATAAACCTGATGAGGCCATTGAAGACAGTCTGCTCTATATCCTCACCTTTTTAATGCATTTGAACAGATAACAGTCAAGGTCTAATATAAACCACTATTTATGTCTTGTTCTTTTGCCAGGTACCTAAAGGCCCTTACAGAGGGTCCTGTTTTCACAGGATAATGCGTGCCTCATGTGAATTATATGCCACTATTCTGTACAATAGAAAAATAAAATACTCAAGAGTTTATCTTAGCTAATTAGGGTATAAATAGACCTTTCAGTGTACTTTCAGAAGTACAAGAACGAGTACATAATGACAGAATTTTCATCTTTGGATGAGCTGTTCCTTCAATGCTCATTTAGAAAATTTGAGTGTTTCATCTCATGCCTGATGAAGAAAAAGATGACACCGGCTGCACATAGCTGATAGTTTAGTCTAGGAACAGAGCTTTTAACAGCTTCTGTCAGAGTGCATGATTGTGTTTACACTCTTTGATGCTATATGACATTTCCTCACAACCTTATTTAGTTTCTCAAATTCTGCGTGTTTATTTATGGAGTTATCAATGAGCTAAGGACTAATGTAAAAGCTCTCCATTGCATTATTTATTTATTTTTTTTTTGGACTCCGGATGCTTCATTTTGAAGGTGAAGCAATGTCCCCATGTTTCACAGCTGCGTACGTCTAGACGATGTTTTTTTTATTCCAAAAATGTACGCTGTTTTTCCTCAAACTCTACATCTGGTCCTGTTGACTTAGTTTGTGGTGATGTGCTGTTTTTCAAACATATTAAATAAGAAGGCAGTTGTTTATGCTGTTTGAAATATCATATATTTTCGTAACAGAAGTGTCGTCCCAGGATGTTTACTGGAGGGTTTAATGCTACTGTGCTTGGTTTAGTCTGTAGTCTGTGTTTGAAAATATTGGGATGTTTTTCACTCTGTGGGCAAGCTTTGAAAAGAGGGAAGGGAAAGACTTCTTTAAAGGAAAAATGCACATTTTATTGATGTAAAACAAATAATGCCAGTTTAAAGTTGGCATGAAATGAAAGTTCACCCTATGTATATTCTATAGATCGTGAACCGATAAATAAAAAAAAAAATTAAACTTAATTTAAATAATATTTAATCAAAATGTCATAAATGGACCTTCCAGTGAAAACATCAGACTTGTCTCTGGTGATGTGTGCAGGACTTCTCCAATCATTTAGCCCAGTAAAACACCAGCGAGCAATACTGACTTGACCAATGGCATTAGTTTGGGGCAGGACTATCTAAACTATTAAACCAATGGCAGATGGGGTGTAGGGAAGCTTGTTTCCGGCCTTAAAATAAAACATTTAAAAAGATAATTGCAACTTTTTATCTCACAATTGTGAGTTTACGTCTCTCAATTCTGACTTTTTTTTATTTATTTTTTACTTCTCTTTTCTTATCTTTTGAAATGTTTTATTTTGAGGCAGAACCAAGCTTCCTACACCCCATCTGCCATATTTGATGGAAAATATGTGGCATGTGACAGTGCTGGGAGATTACAATATCATGCTTTTAGATGTTTGTTTTGATACCCGGAACTGAAGCGATTTGAAGTTTGTCTGGTTTAAGGTATTCAAACAATCCAGGCACGTCACAGCAGTAAGAGTGGCACCCACTCTGACCCCGTCACACATTTAGAAAGAAAAAGGTCAGGAAGAGCAGGAGAGAGACTCCGACATGGCAGGGGGTTTGAGAGGCTCTAAAAAGGGATTTGAGGAGCTGTACGTTTGTGTGTCATTCCAGACTGAGGGAAGACGGTGGAATGTAAGAGCTGGGATCATAAGGCAAAGCCTGCGTCTCCTGAGCTCTGATTGGTCGATGTGTGGTTGGAATGCATAAAAATGAGCGAGCAGAAATAAGAGAGCTGGACTGTTTCACTGAATACCATCCCTTAGTTTTTTTAGGGGGGTTCCAATGTTGCTAATAAGCATCTGTGTAAAATACCGTTTCACTTTGGATGCGTTCACACCATAGTTGAATGTGGCCCATTTTTTTCTCTTCACATGTGGCAAAAATCTTTTCTTTTTTAATGTTTAATTTTTTTTTTAATTTGTATGACGTTATGCATCAGACATTTTTTACTTCCTAACAGTGCCACTCAGTAATTCATCTGCAATTCAGAATATTTTCTATGTTTTTCTTCTTCTTTTTCTTTTTTTTTAATTCACTGAAACTAAACTGAAAGTTATATATTTATTATATATTATATTTATATATAATATTTATGTTCTTATGGGAGGTCCTCATCTCGATTTAAATTAAGCTGTGCTTCAGCGCCATTCATTCACACAGAGACACGGAGGACAACATGCAGGATTCTTATTTAAATATATCTTATTTCTTATATTTATATTTATATATATATGTATATATATGTATATATATAATGTGTATATATATATGTATGTATGTATATATACATGTGTATAGTTATATATTTATATGTATATATGTATATGTATATGTATGTCTATATCACCAGATGTGTTCTCAGGTACCGAAAGTTGGTACCGATTGATTTAATGTGAATCGGTACTCTGTAGTACCGGCGAAATTCGGTCGGTGCCCTTAAAAGTACCAAGTTCGGTACCCAAACCTAGTCTTCGGCACCATGCCCTGACAGTACTAAAAAAGTTTTGGGGCAGCGCCCCAAAAATTATAATGAAATTTTCAAAAATGCTAATGACTTTTAATTAAATTAGTCTATTGTAATGAAACCGGTCTTAATAGATTCCTTGGGTCATGCCGAAACTAGATACCAGTTTTTCCATAGTCAACTAAACTTTAAACTTTTGATTTTCTTTAAAAACCTACTTTTTCGACTATTTGTCAGATTTTCACCAAATTCGAGTCAGATCATCTTCAGACTGTGCCAACAAAAAGTTATGGATTTCGTGTCGATAGATGAAACAAATTTGATGGCATGATGCTAAAATGTCTTTGAGGCTGTATCTCTGCAATGCTTCGTGATATTGACACCAAACTTGACAGAGTGTCACCTCACTCTGACCACACCATATCAATTTGGTCACAGCGCCACCTATTGGTTGAAAATGATAAAGCATTAAATCTAATTACTAGTGACTGTATTTATGATTTTTCAGCCATTTTGGTTAAAATCATCTTAAAATGTCTTTAATTGCTCGTTGTTGTAGTTGGTGTTATGCTCTCAGACATTTTGGCATGATTTGTGCTCGGCCCAAAAATCGAAAATTGCTGCTTGCAGTTACATTTTATTATTATTAATTTTTTATTCGAAGTACATTATTGATATACTGTGCCACTGGCTTTGAATAATGCAGAAAATTATACTAAAAGTTATCAGATAATACAGAACAATGAGGTTTTAGAAAGAAAGTTCTGAGCTTTTTATAATTTGATAAAATAAGGAAATATGATACTATATTAAATTGTTATTGAAATTTGAACGTCATGCCAGTGTAGGGTGATCATGTAAAGGTCATTTAAACAACCTTTTTATATATATATATATAAACTGGATTTTAGTAGAAAATCCACTTGCTGTGTGAATGGAACCTTTGCCATTTTCCCCAAATGGACACACACCTGAGTGAGAACTTTGCCTTCAAGACACACATTCACCAAAAAACTTGTAGCATAGCTGGGAGATTTGTAAACAGAGGGCTACGTCTGTTCATTGCTGTCATCTGGAAAGTATGAAGTGCTTAATGGTTATCCTTAATACCGGTACAGTGGAAACCATCTATATTTTTCCATCTGGGTTTCAGCATGCAGCATTTGAATAGTAATTTTCACATTACCGGTTTTTCTCCGTCTGAGAGAACATCTGACCAGCACCCACACGAGCCATGTTTTTTAGTGAGCACTGACCCCTGAGTGGGTTTCAATGAATGCCATTTAAACTTGTGACTGGGCCTCCCGCGTTTGTTTCAAAGCCTTGACAGATAAAACAAGCCATCCACTTCAGTGAACCTCTGTGAACATTGAATCATATCTTCATTAGCAGCCACTGGCAGAGAAATGAACAGTGACACAGATGTAGAGTGGTTGCTTTATGTATGTACCTACCGGCATACACTTTGAGAAAGCAAACTTGCGTGTGTGTTTTGGAGGCGGAGGGACTAGGGGCTTTATTTGTTCATCTGTCTCAGCATGTGTGTGAGTTCTGGAGAGCTACTCAATGAGGAAACATCTGACTGACTCTAACTAGTGTGCGACTTTTAACACGTCACAATGAGGGTGAGTTAGTGATTTCCATTGCATTCTTTTATCAAGGTTAGTTATATTATGCATATAAAAATGTATTTAAGTCCAAATGTACCATAAAACTAGTGTTTGATACTTTTAAACATGCTAAGCTGGTATATTCAGTCATTGTGTTGCTCATATGTATTTAGTCTTTTATTATTCAGTACTGTGTTGTTACATGACCAGGGCTTAAACCTATTCCTTCATGTGTTGAATTAGTGCTGCTTTACAGCACAATTAAGCTGCATATTGCTTTAGAAGTGTTCAGGTAGCCCCATTTTTGATTGGAAACACTCATCAAGCCTGGCTATAAACTCCAGGATCAGAGGCCTGTATGGAAACAGATCAAATGATTAAATTCCCTCCTACGGTTCCTTCAGCCTCTGTGTGTTTCTTTTAAAACTCAGGGTGTGCCACCATGATCCTAAACTATTTCCTTCCCCTCGGGGACCTGCTAATGATGACAACTACAGAGGACCCTTTAAACTCCTAAATGAGTGTTGGGGTCTGCTATAGTCCTGGTCTAAACTGGGACTAAACGCCTCTTTTAGAAGTGAGAGCCTCTGTGTTCAAGTTCTTGACAGTTTTGGACCGAAAATAAAATCTCTTAAAATGGGTGATTTTGCTCTTGGCCTTAGTGGAATGGCGTGAAGTGAAGATAATTAGCTGTTATAGTATACAGCAATTACTGGTGCAAATTGTAGTTGATGAGAAGTTTTGTGTGATTTCACCCCTTCAGTATTAGAAGGGTCTCTGGGATCTTAAGAGCATGGAAGCCTGAGGAATGAAAGCTTTTAAGTGATTCAGACGTGTAATTTTCTGGATGAGATAGCTCTGTCAGGTGAAGACATGTTGATGCGATTCTGATAAGTGATTAAAAGTTGTCCTGTGTGAGGAGCTGTGGATTTATGTCACAATTGATCAGTTTCAATGGTCTCCTATATATATATATATATATATATATATATATATATATATATATATATATATATATATATATATATATATATATATATATATATATATATATATATATATATATAAATAATAATTAGTGCTGTCAATCGATTAAAAAAAATTACGAATTAATTGCAAATTTTTAAGTTTTTAATATTTTTAATCTCCAAATTAATGTAGAAACAACATAAAGACAGTGCCCTATATTTAAAAATATATATATTTTTTTATTTATTATATTTTATTTTTTCAAATGTAGCCATTAATTATAACCATTCAGCTTTACAGTATACTTGAAAGCTATACATTTTAACTTTAGGCTTTTAAAAATATAACAACTTTTAATTTAAGTGAACTTAAAACAATCTTCACATTAACCCATTGTAATAAACATCACATTTACCTTCCCTTCATTATATCAGGGCTCAGTGTTTGGACTTCCAATTTTTTGTTTTGCCCTGTCAAAATGCACAACAAGTTTTGTTTTCGTTGTTTTTGAACCATGTAACCTTGTAAACAAGTAGGTCTAACAAGTAGGAAATATAAAGGAAATGAATAAAGTTATCAAACACGTCAGTCTTCACTACATAAATTGTTATATTACGCTACATTATTAATGCTACAAAAGTTATTCTGTCAAGAGCTGTGAGTGATTTTCTCTTTTTGTTCTTTGATTATCATTAATGACCGACAGCAGCAGGTTTATTAGGCTGCTGTCACTTTAAGACCTGACACACATGACGTGGATCTGACACGCATCCCATTTTCTCACGACTTTTTACATTCAAGACTTCATTTAACTCATTTAAGACGAGGATACTCGACAAAACGGCATTTTGGCATAATTTAGTGTGTTTTTGTCCATTCAAGCGCTGTCTGAAGCAGCTTTCTGTGTGTTTGTCACAGACAGTAGATTCACAGACAGCACTGCCTTCACTTTTGTGTCTTGTCACACGTGAATGGTTTAAAAGCATTTGCATGAATAAGAGTGTGATCATATAATATAATGTAACTTTAGCCATTTCTTTAACTTTTTACTTAAGTGCCATTGATGGGAAAGAGCCATGGGAACAGTCTAAACTGATTCTCTTCAGCCATGTTCCTCCTTTCAGTGTGATCTTGGAGATTTAGTAGGCTGATGATTACAAGTTGGGCTAATTAAGGGTTTGGAGAATACTCATCACCGTGCTCCACAAATCACACTGAGCTCACACAGAGTCTCTAGAGCACATCAAAGAGAGCACACACAACCTGCTGGAATACCAGCCTGGCTCTTTTTGTTTATCTTCCTTTTCTGGTGTGGATTTAAACGTGCAATTATTTTACCTCCTACAGCAGGGTTTTCCAGCCGGGGCTTTGTGATGGGGCGGCTCTCAAGCGATTGAGATTTCATGAAAATTAAATATGTATATTTTAAATGTACTCTTGGTCTCTTATGCTCACCAAGGCTGCATTTATGTGATCAAAAATACAGTAAAACCAATAATATTGGAAAATGATATTTTAATATATTTATAATGCAGTGTATTCCTATTTATTTTTATGGAAACCATGATAGTTTTTCAGGATTTTATGATTAATATAAATAGATTTGATTGTTGGAAATAGATTTATACAATTTTTTGTAACATTATAAAGGTCTTTACTGTCACTTTTGATCATTTGAATGCATCCGTGCTTAATAAAAATACAAATTTCTTTCCAAAAAACAAAAATTCCCTAAACATTTGAACGATATTGTATAAAATTAAAACAATAAAAACATCTACATCTAAGTCACAATATTTATATGCAGATTAGCATTGCAAAATATTATTTACGTAATTTAATCGTTTAGATCATAGGAAAAACATTTTAACCCCTGTCCTATACATTTTATAGGCGAATATTCACATTGATTGTCAGCCAGTCATTGAATGAATTTAAATGTATGCAAATTTCGCAGTGCTAAGTGGTTGTACAGTGATCATATGCATCTTAACTCTTGTTTTTTGTTAACGCCTCTAAATGTCATGTTGAATAGCTGTGCAAATGCTTTAATAAATTGCATTTATAGGGCCTAAACGGCATTTTTACATGCATTGTAACCATACAAAACATTACAGCATGTAAGCATTTATAGCATTTATATCCTGAAAACGTGAAAAAGTTTATTCTTCCATTTGTGTACCATGCAGACTGTGTTACTCAGTCCAGGACAAATGACATGTAATGACCAAAGGTCACACTGAGAATGTGTCTTTGAGGTGGGCCCGACTGGCTTAAGAGGGCAGTTGTTACCACATTCAGACCCCCCAGGCTGACACGACATGAGTTCTGTGTAGTTGTATAGTTGTTTCCGTGTCTGCTGTAAGTATGGGCCTGTTCTGACAAGCGCTATGCGCTGAGTGTTTGTGTGTGCTGAAAACAGGGCCGCGTCCTCTTGATAAGAGTCGCTCCAGACAGTGGCGCTTCTGTTTATTTCCTCTCCTCTCTCTTCAGATTGGCATCAGTTGGATGCCGAGTGCCAGAGGCTGGCGCAGAGGAAATTAGATAACGTGAGGGCAATTTTTGCCACCCCTGACTCATCTAATGTTGCTCTCTCTGTTGTGTTTTAGGAACGGCAGCGGCTGGAGACAATCTTGAACCTATGCGCCGAGTATAACAAGGGTGATGGGCCAGCGGGAGATCTGGGCAGGATGGGCGTCTCTGGGCTTGGCTCGAGGGAGGGGCTTAACAGACGTCCATCCATGGACAGTGTGAGCAGCGCTTCCCTGCGGGTGGCGCAGAGACATCGTGAGAGCCAAGAGGAGAACCTGAAGGAGGACAGCAGTAGCACTGAGAGTGCGCAGCAGGACGGGCGGACCCTACAAGCTCTGCTAAATGGACAAAATGGACAGGTCGGATGTTTTTTTCTTATTTATATCACAACAGTTGTTGTTATATTATATGTGTTTAATTGCGTGTTTTGATCATAAGCAAAGCTTGTATCTACCTTTAAAGAATATGAATGCATATTAGTATAGTAGTGCTGCTAACATTAACGCATGCGATTAATTTGTTCCAGTTTAACGTGTTATATTTAATGCAATTAACGCAGCATCCGTTTTTCTGTAATCTTTTGGCAAGCTTTACGTTATGATCACGCTCAATCATGCAAATGCTTTTAAAGCATTCAAGCGCAACAGGACAAAAGAGAACGCACTGTCTGTAAATGTCTTGAACGAACAATAATGCATGAATTATGCCAAAATGTCAGTTTTGTCGAGTATCCATAAGAGCAGTCTTAAATGAGTTAAACAAAGTCTTAAATTAACTTAAAGAGTTATGAGAAAATGAGACGTGTGTGGGATCCGCTTCATGTGCGGCAGCGGCAGCGGCAGATCTTAAAGTGTCATTAATGTTTAAGGTAACAGAGAAAATTACTAATCTAAATAACTTTTGTAGCTTTAATAAGGATTAATCTAGATTTAATTTATAATGTATGCAGTGAAGACTGTTTGATAACCTTATTCAATTTCTGTGTATTCCCTACCTGTTAGATAGGAAGGCCACATGTAAATATGACATTTATGATGGGTTTATGTGAGGATTGTTTTCAGTTCACTTAAATTAAAAGTTGTTATATTTTTGAAGACTGATAGATATTAAAAAAATTGATAGCTTCCGATTACACTGTAATGTTGAATGTCTATCATTAATGTAAAAAAATCATAGAGACATCAGTAGCAGTATTACTATCAGTGAAACTGGGCTTTATTCATAAAAAGATGTCATTAAACAAATATTTAAAATATACCATCTTTAAGTTGTTTCTACATAAATGTGGAGATTAGCTGTGAAATTGTTTCATTATATAATATATAAAAAGTGTTTTTAATTGTGATCACAGAAAAAATGTGTAATTAATCTAATACATATATTTGTATTACTAAACTACCATTTAAAAGTTTGGTGTCAATTTATATTGAAATTAATACTTATAGTAAAGTTACTGTAAACACTTTTATATTGTTACAAAAGAGTCCTAATTCAAATAAATGCTGTTCTTTTGAACTTTTTATTAATCAAAGAATCCTGAAAAATATGTATCATGAGTTCCACAAAAATATTAAAAGGACATTTCATCCAAAAGTGAAAATTAGCCCATGATTTACTCACCCTCAAGTCATCCTAGGTGTAAATGACATTCTTCTTTCAGATCAATACAGTCGGAGTTAAATAAAAATGTCCTGATGTTCCTGCTTTATAATGGCAGTGAATGGAGGTTGAGATTTTGACTCCAGGGAGTTAATAAAGGCCTTCTGAAGCAAAACGATTTGTATAAGAAAAATATCCATATTTAAAATTATAAACTATAACATCTAGCTTCCGACAGACGGTCGTACACATCATTTTACGGTGAAAGAGTAACCCCGGCGCATGACGTATTGATGAACGCAGAAGTATAGAGAAAAACAAAACACCGGTCATGAATTAGAAGTCTAAAACGAGAATTTTTAAAGAGAAATGTCAGAGGATTATAAGATATAAGAGAAGAGGAGCTTGAGTTTGTTGCCCAGTCCTATTTGTTTGAACTGCGAGAGGCGTCAAAGCTTATGCTACTCCTACGTCCTACATCATACATCGCTTCAGGGGTTACTCTTTTGGCGTAAGTCGACTTGCGTAGGCCATCTGCCAGAAGCCAGTTTTTTTAGCTTTTAAAGTTTTCAATATGGATATTTTTCTTACAAAAATGCATGGTTTCTCTTCAGAAGGCCTTCATTAACCCCCTGGAGTCATATGGATATATTTTATGATGGATGGAATTCTTTTTTTGGGCTAAAAAAAGTTCAGCGCTAACTGAAAAGTGTGGTGTGTATTCAGGCAGAGGACTCTTTGGGATCGGGCAGCATTGGGCGTCTGGAACTGGGGTACCTGGAGGAGGAGCGGGTTCGAGTGCTGGCAAAGGTAGATGAACTCAAAGGTCGAATCACAGAACTGGAGCAGCAACTTCAGGAGTCCAAACAAGAGGTGAGCCGCTCTCATAAACATTTCTGTATAGCTAGCTAAATACACTGAAGAATATACAGGAAGTCCTTTCCTAATTACAGGGGATAAGAGTACCAGGAAGTGATGCATAGTGGAACAGATAATGTCAGATGGAGCTCTAGGGTGTGTTTATGTGGCCTGTGTGAGAATTGCTGTATCTGACACGTTGATCTGGACAGGCGGAGATGGAGAGAGCGCTGCTTCAGGGAGAGAGACAGGCCGAGCTGGAGCATATCGAGGCCGAGACTGAGATTATCAACCAGCTGCAGCGCAAACTCAGTGAACTGGAGAGCACCATCCAGAGAGAGAAAGACAAGGTAGGACACTCACACCACATATAAGCACACAGAATGTAATCGACCCATATTCAGACACACATTCCGTAATAAGACATTTATCTTCCTGAAAAATCCAGCATAAACCTTTATGAATTCCATGTTGTTCCAGGCTGGTATAGTGCTGGTCTAGCTGGCAGGCCCACCAACCAACCAGCATGTAAAACATTAAGCTGGAGACCAGCAATGCTGTATTTCTCAGCAGGATATAGATTATTTTTTGATGTAAAAATGTTTCCATAAAGGTGCGGTCATGTTTATCGTATGTCAATAGGTTTGTGAATTTCGTGCGATGCCAAAAAATCCGCCATGCAGATTTAGCGACAGGTTTAATTTGTCACATGAATTCGCTGCTTTGACCAACAGAGAGCTGCTTGGGTTAAAAGTGACTTCTTTAGGAGCGGCGCTTCATACATCTACACTATTGACAATAGACAATTGACCTTTTATGCCCACGAAATTTGTGACCGCACCTTAATTGTGAAGTGAAAAGTTTCAAACCCTCGTCTGGACTGTGTTTTTGTTTTATACTGTTGAGCCTCTCTGGACTGAACAGCCTTTTCTGGTCTCTGACATTCCTTAAAGGCATGCCATTCTGCCGGATGGCCACTCAAGGCCCATTCTGGTCTCGATTGCCATCCCAAGGTAAAAAAACAAACCAAACCAAAGAGCGGCATTGCTCATCCAAACTAGCCAAACCTCTTCCCATTACATCTGGTCATTCTCCATTCTTCAATAGAGGATCTGAAGATGATAGTCACATTTAAATGCAGTTCACTGCTTTAGTTTGGGCAGAAAACCAAGGTTCTGTCTGGTAATCAAGCATTCATTCACAAGAGGTGTTGTCTTTTTCCTCTCCTTTTGTGGTGGTTCTCATCAGGTCCTCTACAAAGCTTGGCAACACTAACAAGCCTTCATTAACCTCTAATCTCCTCACTGCTTTTTTCTGCACTCACAGTCTCTCCGTTTCTACCACTCGCCCCCTCGAGTTCAAAACTGTTTAGCCTAGCGCAAACTCAGGCTTTTGGATTAGTGCGCTGGCTTTGAGGGACAATAGCTCCAGTGGTGCGAGACTCGGTGACTGACAATGTGTGTCTTTTTGAAAGCCTTTTCCTGCATGCTGTTTCAAAATTCCAGCCTTTATTTCCTACCCATCTTGTTCTGGGTTTCTCTTGGTATTTTAGTATTGTTTTTAGGCTCTTGGAGAAATGCTTAAAGGGATAGTTCACCTAAAAATGAAAATTCTGTCATTCTTTCTTTCTGTGGAATGCAAAAGGGGACATTTTGAACAGTTCTTTTCATTCTTTTTCTATGCAGTTACAGTGAATGGGGACTGAAGCTCAAGCCCAGCAAGCAATAGCCATCATTTCACCATCTCGGTTAACTGTAAACCCGATATAGTCCAGCTATGAGTAACCCACTTCTAGCCAAAATAACCTTGAATTTGGTTACATGTCGTTTTTGCCAAAATAACTTACGAGATGTATGATATTCCATCATGGAAGCAAAGTCAACAGTGATTACAAGGTGTTTGGTTTCATTTCTTTGACATGTTCATGTTCTAGATGACTAGTCTAATTAATTAATAAACATCTATTAATTTTTCACTGACAGCCCAAATTTTTTGCCTTGTTTTAGCCTAGATGTCAGGGCTGTGTTTGGACGGCTATTAGACATCTTTTAAATGCAAAATTGCTTGCTGGGCACTTTAAAAAGGATGCAGAAGTAACATATAAGTGGTCCATACAGATAATGCGTTATATCCCAAGTGATATGATAGGTTTGTTTGACAGACAGAGCAAAATTTAAGTTCTAATTTAGAGTTGTAAGTTGATATTAGAACCCAAATTTTGAATGAATCATTCCAAACATTTTTAATAAAATTGTCCTTTTGTGTTCCACACAAAAAAAAAAAAAAAAAAGTTCAAATGGGTTTGAAATGACATGAGGGCGAGCAAACCATTTTCATTATTGGTTGAACTAAGAATTATTAATGAGATGAAAAGAGGAAGAATTTATTCAAAGATTCTACTGCACTCTAGATTGCAATTTCTCCATTGTCCATTCTTTATTGATCAATTTGTTTGCTTTGATCCCATTTCCCCCCATGGGGATGGCTGCCACCACGCTCATGTTACCATTCACTGACCGGCTGTAATTTGTACTAGATTGATCTTGACTGCAAGTGCAGTGTTCATGAAAACATGGATAATTCCTCTATAAATGTTGCAAATGGCTTTTTAAAGTTCTTTAAATAGAAAGCAGTTCTGTCTGTGCTTTGATTATATAGATTTTTTGATGTGCTTGTATTAGTCTGGAAGAGAACACAATGCATGAATTCAATGTGCAGTAGGGTATCTCAACATATGTAGACATAGAACTATCTCAGGACTAACTTTTAAAAATATATATATGTGACCTGTGCTGGCAAAATGAGTCGCGTTGAGCAAACTTTCAAAAATGAGTTATTGCTATTTGCACATTCTCTAAAATGACTGAGATGCACGTTTGAAGTCGATAGAGTCAGCAAAATAAGTTTTGAAACCGGGTTAAAAATCGGGTTAAAATTTTCTGAATGTTCCAAAAGAAAATCACCTAAAACTCCCTGGTAATAACACCAAATTTGGCACACATCAAATCTATATCTATAGGGAAAAATGTTTGATTAATGAATCAGTATATATTAAGACCTGCTGTACCGCACGGATCTAAAATAATGTTTTTCCCCCAACAGTTAACCAAACGTTCACATAAGACAGATCATGCTTGTGTGAATACTCGCCAAGACAGATATCTTGAAATACTGTAATTCTGTGTTTATTGGGATCATGCATCTTAAGTGCCGCACGCTTCCGATCTGTCAGTCAGTGCAAGTAAGATAATTTTTCATGGACAAGGGAAAGGTACTCCTCTCAGAAAACGTATATATAAAGATACTTTTAGATGTTTAATTGCTATTTGGAGCATTGGGATAGCTAGACGAGGGCTTAATGAACTCAACCAAAAATCAACCAAAATCTACATTTTTCTCGTTTTGCCTGTAACTTGAAATTATCCTGTGTGCATTCCGACTCATTTTGCCAGCATGGGTCACATATATATAGATATATATCTGAAGCAGCAAGTATGATGCTATTGCAAAACTTTCTTTTTATGATAAAAGAAAGAAAAAAAGGCCAACTTCAAACTAGCCAGCGATGCCAAACAATTGAATTCCTGCCCTCTGATATGGCATCTCATCTAAACAGCACAAACCAGCAGACATTCATTACATCTGAAATCTTTGCTCAAGAATGCCTGAGAACAGAAGTCTGTTTGGCCCTGTTGATGGCCTACAGTCCAGTGACACGTAGTTTTTTATAAGGCTTAGTGTTCATCCTTTCTGACTCCACCCACTCTGTTGTGACCTCTAACCTCGAACGCTTCTGCATGGCGTGGATTTGAGCTGTGTTCTCTTTCTCTCCCCTTCCTGGATGGTGTGTTTTCTTTCTAGGAGAGGGCTAATGTTGACGTGGAGCGGGAAGCCCTGGAGAGGCTTCAGGATGGGTACAATGAGTTGAAGAGCCAGCTCCATAACTGTCCTGAGTCTCTGAGGGAGCAGTTACAGGAACAACTCAAGAGGGTCAGTGACCATCGGGAACATCAGCACTTTACCAACTGCTTCCGCCCCACAGCCCTGGCTTCATAAATCCCACCTTCCAGATACACATTCCCAACTAAGTTCTTTTGGGCTGTCTATGCACCAAATCCAGCATGATGCTTACAGTAGAAATATTATCCAATGTTATTATTATTATTATTATTATTAGGAATTATTGTTACTGGGAACACCATCTTTTAATTCGTGTCTGCCTTAGTTTAGCGCAATGAAGAAAGTGTCTACATTTTTATGGGAGGTAAACTGGTGTTCAGTGGTGAAAGGTTTCTTTTATGCTACTGTCTGGTGCCGCAGTATTAATACCATTTAACTTTGTACTAATCTATTAATGCAGAAACTAACATAGTGCTAGTCTTGTTTTGACACCTTTCACTTCAAATGATTTCCCCTCCTAATCCAGTTAAGCGCAAAATCCGCCCCACAGCCAATTTCATTGATCTACGCAGTCACCAAGGTCAGAAAAATCATGGATGGATCAGATCGCGACAAACATGCTATTTATCTGGATGTGCTACTGCTACCAATTCTATACTAAGGTTAGGGTAAATGGTTAAGGTGTAGTATTTGTTTCTGTGTGATCAGCACTGTGATTGACATGACCAATTAAATCTTTTGAATTGCTTAGGGGCGGAGTTTGCGCTGAACTTGTCTGGGAGAAAATCATGCACTTCTCTCTCTATATACCACACAAATTGATACTTTTGCCAAAAGATGTTTTTGAGATGCATCTTGATTTGATGTAAAAAAAAAAAATACACTTAAATTCAAAGCAGTAATATATATATATTATATATATATATATATATATATATATATATATATATATATATATATATATATATATATATATATATATATATTATTTATTTATTTTTTTCTTTGATCTTGATTTACATGGTTAAAGGAATCTCTTCGGACAGTGCTTGGGCAGTGTTTTTGATGACTAGCCCTTTTTGCAAGCAGAAATATCCCAAGGGTTGCACGAGAGAGAAGAGATGGCATGTGCTCACTGAGCCTTCAAGCTAGGGTTTGCCAATGTCCTTGAGATCTGTGTATAGAAATGACAAAACTTCCCTACATTATAAATGGATTGTATTGCCTTTCATGGGATTTCATGTTTTCATGGGATGCTCTGAAGGGAGAAGTTTTTCAGTCTTTCCCAGGTTTACCATCCCAACTGAGTGTTTAAATTATGTTTGATGAAATACACGTAAAACGAGTGTGCCAAGAAATACGGTGTGTCAGAGTGTAATGTTAGAAGCTTGTGAGCGCAAAAAGATGCTTATAAAACACTGATAGTCAAAGAAAAGCTTACCGTCTAAGAGCCACGTGACTGTCATGTTTGTGTGCCTCGCTGACAGGACCAAACTTCCAGTGTAACATTACGTGATTTTAAAATGTAAGACGGTACTCAGATTTCAAAACTACTGTTCTACTGTTAATGAGATTTTGGTGGGCTACATGGTTTTCACTATGAGATGGATAGCCTAATTGTTATAATTCAGATGAGCTAAAGGTTTTTTTATTATTTTTATGGTATGCCAAAGAGTATTTATTTTTGTTTGTCTATTTTACCAGGAATTACCATACTTTCAATACAAAAATTAAAATATGAAAACTAGTATGAAACAGGAAGGTATATATCTTGAAAAGGGGTGTCTTATAATACGGTGTCTTATAATATGGAACAATACGGTATACTGTATATAGGTGTAAAGTATATAGAAATTTCTTAACGTGTAGAAATGTTCTCTATATTTCAAATTTTAATTAAAATACAATTTTTATTTAATTTTTTCACATTTTTGTATTAGGGGTTCCCTGGGCTGGATAGAACTGACAGTCCTTAGTGTAGCATAAAGTTCCTGTCAGTTCCTCCCCTGTGGCTTCTTAAGCTGACTCGACTTGGCTGCTGCGGAACTTGCTCAGTGCTGTTGTTTATGGGATGCTTTGATTGATTATTGACCCCATGCTTGGATGCATGTGTGTGTGTGTAGGAAGCTGAGACTCTTGAGGCTGCGACAAAGCAGTTTGAGGACCTTGAGTTCCAGCAGTTAGAGAAGGAAAGCAGTCTAGAGGAGGAGCGCGAGACCATCAGCCAGCAGCTGCTGCAGGACAGAGCTCAGTACCACAGCAGCGTCACCAAAAGAAAGGTAAATAGCATACACATATATAACAATGCATGAAACCACCAAGAGCATTTCAAACTCTTGTCCAAATGTATGTCTCCAGGACAAGGTTGTGGCATTGGAAAGCCAGGCCAGTCAGCTGGGAATACAGGCTGCTCAGGAGTGTGAGAGGCTGGTCAAGGACAGAAGCATCACCTTTCAGCTGCTACAGCAGGTACAGGAAATGGAAATTATGTATAATGTTCTTATACATGAGTTGAGCTTCCATAGGAATGAACTGAAAGCGGTCGCTCTGCTCTGCTCGCTCCACTCCACTCCATATGGATACAGTGGACATGCATCATTATGAATTTCCATGCAGCCGTGCGCATTTTACTTTCACTTTCAAATTAGCGCCAATTCGGGGGCAGATTCAGTAGCCTATTATTCTTAATGAAAAACAAAACTGTACATTTAATTTTGAAACCAAATCTTCCGCCTTCATCTTGTCAATCAGCTCCTCACTCTCTTCTCTCAGGTGAAATATTATTTCTGTGATGCAAAGCTGCATTTAGGCATCATTACTCCAGTCTTCAGTGTCACATGATCCTTCAGAAATCACTCTAATATGCTGATTTTCTGCTCAAGAAACATTTCGTATTATTATCAATGTTGAACAAAGTCATGCTGCTTAATACTTTTTGGAAGCCATGATATCTTTTTAACTGATTGACTTGGAATCTGTGTTTCAGGAAAAGGAAAGGCTGGCCAGTCTGGAGAGAAGATACCAGAGCCTTACTGGTGGAAAGACGTTCCCCAAAAGCTCCAACACTATAAAGGAGGTAAGCAGGATTGTAATCTTATGCTTGATGAGCCTGTTATGCTAGGCTATAAGAAATAACTGCTGAATATCTGCTCTTCTGCTTGAAATAAGGATTAATTTGTTGGTTAACATATCTTTAAAATGTTGTTGAGGTTTTTCTGTGTATGATCTCATGTGATTCTTAAAATGGTATTTTTTGGTAGTTTTCCAATTCACCTTAGTGAACTTTGTAGTTTGGCTTTCTTGGGCTAGGAAAGCTATAAGGTTTGGCTTTTTAGCCATATGTTCCTGATAGCATATGCATCCCATGTGCCATCCCCTAATAATTGGGTTAGCAAAACAGGAAATGAAATCTTTTAGACTCAGGATATTGTTTGACTTATAAACCTCCGCACAGGATGTGCTTCACATCAGCGAGGCTGACCTCTTAGATGGTGACCAGCCCTACTCCTCCCCTTTTCATGCTTCCTCATTCCACTCATATCCCATCATGCCTCAGGAGGTAACTAAACTAACTGCCAGTGCATGCAGCCTGGAGCATCTAAAACTGCCAATATTGACTAATACGTGCTCTGAAATCATGGCAGTACAAAGTATCTCAATTTGTGTTGCATTATTGAGAGCACTTGACTTGTTGGGATCTCAAGTTTGGAGGCTTCCAAAGGCAGAACACACTTCCTTGGAAGATTTGAATGGGGTTGATTCATTTTGTGTAGACAAGACACTTAAGTGATTGTGTACCATTTACTGTTGACAAATAACTAAAAGTACTTATTGGAATAAATTGTTTTGTTTGGAAAGTAACCAATCCAACAAGTGTTTTACGGATTCACTGTGAAGATGTTTTTTTTCTAGTTTCATTAGTAAACCTATTAAATTTATTGCCATCACCCTAATGTATTTAATCACCCCAAACTCTTGACCGGTAGTGTATATAATTTGATAGATATAAAACTAAGCAGATATTTCTAAAAGTGTTATCTACTTTTTGTTAAGCGTTGCAGAGTAGCTACTTTTTCTAAATGAATTTGATATATAGTTGGGCTACTTGAAATTAGCGGCTAAAAATTACATATTGTGCCTTTAAGAGTTAGATGGACCAGCGCTGTTGGTCGAGCTTGGCATACCTGTCACCGTAGGTTTATGAATATGACAGAACTGCTTTTATGGGGTTTGGATGCGAGTAAACTGACAGCTGCACTTCTGTCCTGCATGAATGGGTTGGCTGTTAACGTGTCTCAGGAGTACTTGAAGCTGTCGGATGTTTATAAGATGTATGGGAGTGATTGCCATGACATCCAGCTCGCCAGCCCTTCCTCACATGGCCTCTCGCTTGCCCTTGACCCAGCTGTAACTGCCCCCCGTGAGGTATCATAGCTGCTCTCTTCTTTCTGCTTCTCTCTTCTTTATACCTTTAGCGCTACTTACCTTATACCTTTAGTGTTGTAGATGTACATTTTTTCTGCTATACATACATGACCATCACCAAGCATTATAGTAGGGTCATGCTTTGAATCAGTGCTTTTTTACATTTTGATAAGATAATTTATCATAAACATTCTGACAAATAATGTGTTTAAGTGTTAATAAATTACACTCTGCCATCTCAAGCTAAATACAGTGAAAATACTGTATTTTAATATAATATAACTTCAGATTATTATCTTTAACTAAAACTATTAAAAAAATGTGTTAACTGAAATAAAGCTGAAGTAAAATATTCAATGAAAAGCTTTAACGTTTATGTTGAAGCACTAAAATTACTAGCTAAACATATAATTACAAACTGAACTCCATATAAAAACTAAAATAAAAATAAATGTAACCAAAATAGTGATGATTTTTTTGTTTTTAAGTAATGAAAATTACAAATTCGCATAACAGAATTACAAAAAATTTTTATACAATTAATTTGAAAAATATAATAGCAAAAAGTAGTTATAGTATAGTTAATAAAAACTATAATAGTATATAAATAATAGAATGACACTGGTTTGGATATGATTATGCTTTCATTAAATTTCAAGGACATATGCATATAAATAATAATGGTAGAATATATTTTGCTTTCAGAGCTGGGATAGATAATGACCAATGTTTTATAGAATGACCAAGTATCTGATCAATCTCTAGTCTTGTTGTAATATGGCGATCTCTTACATGGTTTTGTCCTAACCAGCTGCATTTTGTCATTCATTTGGTGAATCATCATAGTGAAATCTCACTCCTCACAACTGTATATTAAACATCAAAAATGTTCTAATTGGCTGTTTTCACTTTCACTGCGAACAAATAAACTACCTGCCTCTGGAAATTTGGCACATTGCACCTGGTTAGGACACAGTATGAAGGATGATTTTTATGTATTGGGAACTGAAACTTTAGTTTTATAGTAGGTTTTTTTTTCCTACAAAATATTTCTTAACAGATGCTAAACTCTCCATAACACGTTGTCTTCTCTTTCCTGCTCTGCTACTTCCTGTTTTTTTCCTCCTGCCTGTGTCCGTTTGTCACTCCTGAATGTCAGGAGTATGTGACCGTCGGCCAATTAAACCAGATCTATGGGATGCCGAAGGTGGAGTCTTCCCCTACCTCACCCATCCAATTACTTCAGTCTTCTCGCGCAGACTCCGCCTTCTCCTGCCTTCCCTCCCCTCATGGCTCCTCCCTCTCTCTCTCCTTTGAGGTGTGTCTCTTCTCCTCTGTTCTCTCTCGGTTGATTCCGTGTTAGGGCTGGGTATCGCCAACTACCTGTGTCATTCTGTCATTGAACAAATCATTCAGTGATTCAGTGATCATCGTTGCTCATTAACACTCTTCTCTTTCTCTCTCTGGCATTCCACCGTCCCACCTTTCTCTCTCCTGCTCATGCTCTCTGTACTAATGGATGTGCTGCGTGTGTTAAGCGTCAGTCGGACTGGGGCAGGCCTCAGATGCCCGGTCTAGATTTAGATCGCTGGTACCAGGAGGTGATGGCAGCTGGAGATGCAAACCAGCTCTGCCCTCCTTCCCTCCCGGCTAAAGCTTTCTCATCACGCAAGCCTGTGCAGGTAACAGCCAAAAGCTCAGCTGTCATTCACCTTCTGCTCTTCCACATTTTCACACTTCATCTTCATAGACCTCACTATATGTGTCAGTAAGGTTTTTTTATTTCGGTTGTTTTGTCTTTTGGCTGTTCATCATCTCAAGGTTTTCTGCTGTCTTCTGATATTGTACTATTTCCCAGTCCTGTTCCTGGAGATCTACCTTCCATCAAAGTTCAGCTCCAACCTCGATCTGAAACTGCTAATTAACTCTTGCGCTGCTCCTGCTCTCCATACGCACAGTTTCTGCGCTGCCACCGCACTGCTTGCGCTTGCAGTGTGAAACCGGCGTTATAGCTCATCCTGGGTCAACATTTCATTTAGTAACATTAGGCAATTAGGTTTTGATTAGCCGCGTTTCCACTGTCGGGCCAAATGCAGGCATTCTAGTGCGTGCCAGGGCCAGACGTGCTTCCGCTGTCACTTCCGGGGCTTGATCGGACCTCGTTGGGGCTTTTTTTTGGCCCATCGAATACCTTGGTCCAAAGCAGGCCAGCGCGGGCTTGAGGAGTGTTTACAAACAAAGGCGAAGTTTATCTGAATCTGGAGATGGCAGCGCCGCGGATGATTTCATATATCAGCTAACATCAGCATTAAAGTCTTTAAAAAATTATTTTACCTCAAAAATCACTTTCAGACAGCAGCAAGTGTTTGAAATAACTTCTGTTTATGATCCAATGTGGATTCTGATCACTGTATAATGGGCCTTTCATACAGGATGCAGAATGCGCTGCGCTGACCGCCGGGTTCAGACACACACACACACACACACACACACACACACACACACACACACACACACACGCACACACACACGTATAAAATATGCAATGCATGTGTGCTAAATAAACAGCCCAAAGCAACACCTCTGATTCAAGATCCCTTTGAACACTACCAGTCAAAAGTTAAACTCATTTACTCATTTTTTATTACATTTCAGAATACTGAAGTCAAAAAAATTACAATTTAAATAAAATTTTAATAATTAAACTGAATAAACAAATTAAAGATTTATGCTTCCTATGATTTGGGAATTATGTAGTAACCACAAAAAAATGTTAAAGTGATAATGGAAATTTAAAAAAGCGCTTTAGTAAAATAAAAAATAAAAATAAAATAATAATAAAATAAAAACATTTTGTCTTCATTCACAAGTAGAAATAAGATTAGGTTCAATGTATATTTGCATAAAAAGTAATTTCCAGCATTAAAGCATAAGCCTTGAGTCAAATAATAAGGTTTTGAGATCATCACAAACTAATTCAGTTAACCTTTGACTGGCAGTGCAGCTTTCAAAAGTGCATGAAACCATTTATCTATTCTATTTATTTATAGATTATCACTGATATTATAATTAGCTTTTAGTTTAAGGTTGCAGGCTTGCCTCAAGTGGCTTTACTTATAATTATAGACGGGTGTGTTGGATCAGGGTTGGATCTGAACTCTGCAGGAAGGTCAGTCTCCAGAAACAGGATTGGGGACCCCTGTTCTATTGTGTCGAGAACCATCTATAGAAGAAAAAGGAACAGTTCACCTGAAAATGAAGATTCTGTCTTTATTTACTCTTTTACTAACCCTCATGTTGTTCCAAACCTGAACATTTCTTCAATTGAACACAAAAGGAAACGTCCGAGCTGCTCTCTTTCATTATACATATACACCTTTAGCTATAATAACTTTGAGGAACAGACTGAATTTGAAGTCATTATAAAATCTTCCTTTGAAGCTTTTAAAATCTTCCTTGACAGATGTGATCACCATTTACTTTATTGTATGGAAAAGAGCAGCTTGGACATTCTGCTTAATTACTGTGTACTTAATTATGTGCATCATAAAAAATATAAAAAAAAAAAAATATATATATATATATATATATATATATATATATAATATATTCTGGGGTGCATTTCCCAAAAGCACTGTTAGCCAACTATTGGCGCAAGTTCTGTTGTTCAGTGATTTTTCTGTGTTTCCCGAAACCATGGTTCCAGCAAACATTTGCAAACAGCATCACAAAGTTGTGGGGCTGGAACTACAGTTCTCAACAGTGGTTAGAAGCATAATTTCTTGTTAGTATGACATGCAAACTTAAATAGATCATGCTCTTGAGCAAAACAAGCAAACTAACATGCAGTAGGCTATAAGCAGCTTTCGCACAGGAGAAACCTTTTCATAATTCCTTGAACTATTGGTGGAAGTGGCCAGATTTAGGAATGATTTTATTTCTAGGAACTCCTTTTGGGGGACCTAATTTAGCTCCTACTTCAGAGTAGGGTCTAACCCAGCACAATAGGAACTACCAGTGTACGCTGTTTGGCCGAACTCACGTGAAACACCAGCACCCGGCATTAAAAAACCAAAAAACAAATATGCACTGTCAAAATAAGTCACAAAAACAAGCACGGCTTATGTCACTTCAGGGTCCCTACTGGCGTTGCGAATGCAACCAGGAAAAGTTCTCGGGGAACCACCCTGGTGGTTAGTTCCTATAATTAAGCTCCTAGAACTACCTGGTGCGAAAGCCCCTTTAGTCTATATTTCATTCCAAATCAATACAGATTCCATTCTACATCTTTTAGTTTAAGAAAAGCTCAATTTTTGAAGGGTGCGCATGTGTGTATGAGTGACATAAGAGGGAACCTGCTTCTTGAAATCTTAAAGCAAATCAATGGAGAACAAAAATAGCGAAGAAGACTTCAGATGCCATGTTCGCTATTTACAGCAAAAATGTTTTTTAAAATCTTTCCTCAAATTTGAACAGATTGTCAACAGAATGTGTCCTCGACTCAAGGCACAAGACATTTATTATCATCACAGTACAGAAAGTCGTCCACAGTTATGGGACCTTAATTATTCAGTATAAAGCAATGAGTCTTGTTCAACATTTTAACAATGCTGATATAATAACAATCAAATGTTAAAGGTGTAGTTCACTCAAGTTCACTTATTACATAACATAGCAGTATAACTATAACAGTAGTTGTCCGAAAAGTTGTGCTATATCATACTTAAACCATTTGATGGATTTATTTTGTCTTGTTAAATCTTATTTGCGCATACTTGCATTTAAACTTGCAATAAGTAAATGAAGACATGAATGAAGAAATTTTGTACCACACATCTACTCTGTTTAGTAACATGAAACTCACATCAAGTCTTTCTGGCCTGCAGGTGTACCGCTCTCGACTGGACAGTGATACCAGCCAATCGTCACTGAGACCGAAAATCAGCGCCGGTCTGTCCCCCACATACACTACGGCCACGCTTGGACGCAACACTCCTGCCAGGGTAAATACTGCATTGACTCTGTTAGCCTCTTGCCATGGCGAATTCTCTCTGTTACACCCCTGCCAGGGTAAATAGTGCATTGACTCCCAGTTATCAGGGTTTCTTGCATCATTTAATGTGGTAGTTTAGTCCCCTCCTTATTGTTAAATATGCTGGTGGAAATAATTGTTTGTTTTGTTTACCCAGAGTCCTCTGATGGTAGCCAACAGCACCGGGAGTCTCCCACGCAACCTGGCAGCCACCCTGCAGGACATTGAGACCAAGAGGCAGCTGGCTCTTCAACAGAAAGGTAATGAGAACAGCAGCTTGACAGCTGATATTTTAGAGCTGGTTGTAAAATCAACACAAACAACTGATGAGCCATCAAACTTAAAGCAATATCTCAACTGAAAAATGTCATGCATGTTGTTCCAAACCCGCATGCTTTTTTTTTTTTTTTTTTATCTCCACCATGAATTTTTTTTTTTTCATATTCATAGTGAGCAGGATGCCAATTTCTCCATCTCTTCTTTTGTTCTCTACTCTAGTTTTGTTTTAACTTTTGACCATCAATCATCCTTTGTTGTCCCTTGCCCTCAAACAGAATTCTCGCCCTCCATGTTTGCGTCATCCTCCAGTACGGACAGTCCCACAGGTAGAGCGAGCTCTAAGTAGCATTGGACTGCCCTTCATCATAATCACCATCCTCAATTCTAACTCAACATTTTGTGCACTTCTCCCCCCGCCATTGGAACGGGCTTGACAGTGTCCAAATGTTCTTTTACACTCAATGTTCTTTTTTCCACTGATGACATATGTATGGGATTAACCGTGCATGTATTGAATTATAATATCAGTGATAATCTATAAATAAATAGAATAGATAAATGGTTTCATGCACTTTTGAAAGCTGCACTGCCAGTCAAAGGTTAACTGAATTAGTTTGTGATGATCTCAAAACCTTATTATTTGACTCAAGGCTTATGCTTTAATGCTGGAAATTACTTTTAATGCAAATATACATTGAACCTAATCTTATTTCTACTTGTGAATGAAGACAAAATGTTTTTATTATTATTATTATTGATTATTTTACTAAAGCTCAAGTATCAGATTTATATTATTTTCTTTTTTTACTTTTACTATTACTTTAAAATTGGTTGCTAGATAATTCCCAAATCATAGGGAGTATAAATATTTAATTTGTTTATTCGGTTTAATTATTATTTTAATTTGATCAGTTTAATTTTTAATTAAAGATTACATTTTATGACACCATATTTTATTTCCCCTTAGTTTTAGCGTCTTCAGTATTCTAAAATGTACAAAAAAAATGAGTTTAACTTTTGATTGGTAGTGTTTAAAGGGATCTTGAATCAGAGGTGTTGCTTTGGGCTGTTTATTTAGCACACATGCATTGCATATTTTATACGTGTGTGTGAGGCATAATGGAGAAAATCATGGGCAACCTTTGCCATCCTAAATGGATGTGCACTCACTTGGGTTTTAAGGCACTAGAGGGTATTGCAGCTGACCTATAAAACGCTTAGTTTGTTCAGTTTTGGACACTCAGTTCAGTGCATCACTTTCATATATGTGTTTTATCTCCATCAGGTCAGCAGGTTATTGAGGAGCAGCGGAGGCGTTTGGCCGAACTGAAGCAGAAAGCTGCAGTAGAGGCGCAGTGCCAGTGGGAGGCGCTCCATGGCTCTCAAATGCAACTCAACAATCCCTTTTCCTCAACCTCCGCGCCAGTCATGCACCACTCCATCCTGCACCACACAGCGCCCTCTTCTGGGGAACAACCGTATGACACCCTCAGTCTGGAGAGCTCGGACAGCATGGACACAAGCATCTCCACTGGAAACAACTCTGCCTGCTCTCCTGACAACATGTCCAGGTTTGACATTTCCATGTGCTTTCCTGAATCACTTTCTCAGAACGCTTAGTCAGTGGCTCTGTGACAGGAATCGGTGGCGGCCCTGTGGCTTTTCTCCACATGCCTGTCCCAAGCTAAATTATCAACCATCTGCTTAATGACTTTTAGTGAGTACACTCCAAATTGAGACTTCAATAGAGAGCGTATATGAATCACATTTATTAGCATTTTATTTTATTATTAAAACTCATATAAAATCAGTTTAATAATTTTCATTTCATTTGTAATATGTAAAGCAAGGTCATCTAATTTTATGCTAATTTTAAACATTGGATTTATCAGTAATTGTGATGGTTTTGAGTATGACAAATTATATTAAATATAAATAGTGTTTTTATATAAATATTATAACTTATATAAAATTGTAATGTACACTACTGTTCACAAATTTGGGGTCAGTGAGATTTTTAAAATGTTTTTGAAAAGTCTTTATAGAAGCCTTTACGTATAATGCATTATAAAGGCGTTCATAATGTACGTTATTATGCATTATTTCATAAATAATTGTAACCAAAGTAATAATATTCGCAGACTCCTTGTTACACCTAAAATTGTTTGTTTGTTGTGTTTTAATACATTATACTTTCTAAAGGTGTATTATAACTGTGGTCACCATTATTCATGAGATCACATAATGCATTATTAGGTGCATTACAAGCCATAATTAATGCATTAAAATACTTTTATTATACATAAAGGTTTTAAGTATTAACAAAGGCTCTTATGCTCATAAAGTCTGCATTTATTTGTTCAAAAATGGTTAAAGCAGTCATACCGGGAAATATGATTACAATTTAAAATAACTGTTTTCTATTTGAATATTTTAAAATGTAATTTATTCCTGCGATTACAAAGTTCAACATTGGAAACAGAAATCTTTTGTAACATTTTAAATGTCTTACTGTCACTTGATCAATTTAATGTGCCCCTTGCTGAATAAAAATATCAATTTCTTTCATCAATTTCTTCATGAACCCAAACTTACTTTTGAGCGGTAGCACATATTATTATAAATGTATATTATGTGAAAAATGTGACCCTGGACCACAAAACCAGTCTTTTTTTTTTTTTACATTGAGATTTATACATCACCTGAAAGCTGAATAAATAAGTGTTCCATTGGTGTATGGTTTGTTAGGATATGACAATATTTGGTCGAGATACAACTATTCCGGCATCTGAGGTGCAAAAAAAAATCTAAATATTGAGAAAATTGCCTTTAAAGTTGTCCAAATGAAGTCCTTAGCAATACATATTACTACTAATAATATATTTTTATATATATTTATGATGGGAAATTTACAAAATATCTTCATGGAACACGATCTTTACTTAATATCCTAATGATTTTTGGCATAAAAGAAAAATTTATATTTTTGACCCATACAGTTTATTTATTGGGCGTGCGACTTATGACTGGTTTTGTGGTCCATGGTCACAAATGTGTAAAATAATGTATATTTTCGATATATCCACATGGATATAATAGCTCACTTTGTAGGAAAGCTATGAATCAGAATGCAGCGACCGTGCTTCATCCCGCCCACAAATGAACGACTTTGATGCCTGAGGCTACAGATTAGGTTGTTTCTGGGTTAAACGGACTCTGTGAAGACACGTCTTTAAGCTTGTAGCTTGTTGCTGGGTTAAACGGGCTGTGTGAAACGGTCGTCTTGTCAGTTTCCACTTAACCGGGACAGTCAGAGCGCACACAGGACTAATTGAGCTTGCAAAAATGTCAACAACTGAAAAGGCGTCTTCCATAAACACATGCCTGAGGTTTTACTCTTTGCTTATCCACCCTTCCTGTCACAAATGAACTCTTCATCAGTTCCCTCTCTGCATATATGAGTAATCCATTTCACTTGTGCATACAGATAAGGCAATCATGTGTCCTGATACACTTTAATTAGACATTTATAAATAACAGTTAAGCCAAATGAGAAAGGAAATAAGGGTTTAATTGGTTGCAAAACCAACCATTAAAGAGGTGCAAACACTGACACGTGACACCAAGGTTGAGCGAAATTCAGAATTCAGTTCATGAGTGTGATTTGAATGGAATTGGTCATGCCGCAGAGGATGTCGGAAAGCAATTTGATTTGGAATGACAGGAAAAGGAATGCTCTTAATTGTAATTCAAAGAAATTCAGTACAGTCGCATAACAGATTTTCTTCTTCACAAAACATGCATAATTAATAAGGCAAGCCTGCTTTGTGTTGTTTGTCTCCATTTTGAAGACTTTCGGGTAAATTAGAGCATCCTGTGAAATGTTGGGGATGAAGTGCATCAGGGTTCATAAAATAAAAGTTCATTTATTAAATATAATGTAATTGATTTAAAAGCTCATTTATTGATTATTAACATGAATTATTTAAATCTTTTTTATTATTATTACATAATATAATGTGTGTTATATCTACTGTTCAAAAGATTCTCTTCTGCTTACCAAGACAGCATTTATTTGATCAAAAATACACTGTACAAAATATTTAAAAAGTAAGTTACCTGGTTGCCTTAATTTTGAGTTCATTTGAAATTAAAAATTTGAGTTAATAATACAATGAACATTTTTGAGAGTTGACATAATCTTTAATACTATTTGAATAAAGGGTGGTGTAAGCATATTGCGTAATTGTGTTTTATTTGTTATAATGCAGTGAAACATGCCAAATTGTGCTATTTTCATGATTTATCACAACAGTTTTTTTTTTTATTTATGTGGTTCAGATACAATAATATTTTGGATTTTCTATTTATTAAACCCATTTCTTTCATTTAATTTCAATGAACTCAACATTTTAAGGCAGCCAGGTTACTTTAAGTTAAGCCAACATTTTTTTACAGTGTACAGTAAAAACAGTAATATTGTGAAATTTAAAATAACTAACATTTATAAAATAATCATGCTGAACAGCATTTATTTGCAATAGAAGTCATTTTCTAACAATAGACATCACAGTGGGCGGGAGTCACTGCGTTTACTCCCTAACTCTCAAAATAATGAATTGGTTTGAGTAGGTTAAACTTAAATTAAACAAGTTAGTTCAATCAAATTAACTTTTTAAGTAATCTGAATTGTTTCATTGTTTTGAGTTCTATGAACTTGTTTCTTTTAATTTAGACAAACTAAATTTTTACTGAAACTGGGCTGGGATTTCTATTTCCCAGCATGCTAGAGTAAATACTAAAATTAAGTGTTACAATTTTTTTTTTTTTTTCAAGATTAATGTTAAGTGGGAGATTTAGTAATGTGTTTTTTCCCCCCGCTATGCTAATTTAGAAACGTTTCGGTTATGTAGGGTTTTTTGGGAGTTATCATGGTGACGAATGGAGCATGAGCTTGGCTTGAGAACAGATATATGTTAAATGTTCTATATTCTCGTACTCATTCAGCAACTGCTAAGCTATGCTAATGCTACCAAAGCATTGTGCTACCAATTAGCAAGTTAGCATTTGCTGAATTAGCTAGTTAAAGTTAGCCAAGTTACCAGTACTAAAAATATTTAAGTTAAGTTGAAATTACATGATAATTTTAAGTTAAATGTATGAATTAGCTTACTCAAATATTTCAAGAGCAATTGAAACGTACGTGTAAAAAATAAAAGTCTGCCAGTTCTGCTTACTTAAACTTTGAATTAATTAACTTACATTTGTAAGTTACTTTCTTATATTCAAACTTGAATTTCAAAGGCATTCTCAGTTCAGTTCTGAATGGCCCACAACCCAGTTTGACACTGACATGTTGTCTTTAGTTACAAGCTTTATCATGGGAAATGTGTTTCATGATGTTGTAAACAAAAGCCTGTAAAGTACAGTGAAGCGGTGGAGCAGCGGAGCTGGACCGGGGCACAGCGGCTTTGTAAACAGACGGCCTTCAGCTGTTTCTCTCTCAGGAGAGAATTTGTTTACTTGAAATGTTCTCGAGCTGTTTGTTTACTCTTGTCTTTATAAAGCTTCAAGCTAGTCTGGGATTCTTCTCAAGAGTAATCCACTACACATTTTCTTTTTCTGTGTTTATAGTCCACATGTGCTTCATTTAATGCTTCACGGCAGATGCTTGTACTCTATGTGCAATCCAGCTGTATTTTCATATATGACGAAATGTTTCGTAATCCACCGGGTCTCAGTGCTACTAGTCTCAATTCCATCATCCACCAAAGAGATGACCGAGGGGTAAATTCACTGAACGGTTGCACAACTACTATTTAAATGGCGGGCTGTCTTGGTTCAAACATGCATAGTGAATTCCCCCCTCAGTATAGTTGACTGAAAGTTTTATGTGTTTCACAGTGCCAGTGGTATGGATGCACTGAAGATTGAAGAGATGGAGAAGATGTTGAAGGAGGCACAACTGGAGAAAGCTCGACTCATCGAGTCCAGAGTGAGTCATAGCATTTGTATACATTCAATACAGTAACAATATTCATCTTTTTTTTTGACTCTCAAAAAAAACTGTCTTGCTGCCCTCTTTTGGCCCACAGGAACGAGAGACTCATGCCCGTAAACTCATGCTAGAGGAGGAGAGAAGAAGAAGGGAGGAGGCGGAGAAGAGACTGCAGGAGGAGACGGTACACAGGCAGCAGCTGATAGAGAAGGAGGTGAAGATGAGGGCCAAAAACTTCTCTCAGGTGAGGAATCGCTGCTCTCTACTGTCTATTGGGATTCTACTAGGAAGACCGACCATTTAATTGATTCATTTTGTACATTTAATTAATTAGGGGGTAGGGTTTTTAGAAATGTTGTATTTCATATGGTTTTGAAAAACATATATACAATTTTCAAATTGTCCTCTAAAATGTCATGCATTGTAAAAACCAAGATTTTAGTACACTTTACATGAGGGTGCACACATAAGTTATTTGTTTTTAATTTAATTAGTCATTTAATTGATTACATTTCATTAATAATTTTCATTAGTAATTTAGTTTAAACCTTATACATTTAAAACATACATATTATAAATATAATAAAAAAATATCATATATACAGTTACAATCATAAATGTACATACACTTTGCAGAATCTGCTAAATTATAGTAATTTTAACAAAATTAGAGGATCATGAAAATTGCTTTTTGTTTAGTACTGCCCTGAATAAGCTGTTGCATTAAACTATTACATAAACATGTTTACTATACATACAATTATATTGACTTTGTCAGTCACCATTGAAGGTGTTTTTGTTTTTGTTTTTTTCGTTTCTGCATGTTGGTTGTTCCATGTAATCAGAGCTGGGTAGTAACGGATTACATGTAATCTGGATTACAGTATCAGATTCCAAAAAATGAAGTACTTGTAATTAGATTACATTTACATTTTAAAATACTTGTAATCAGACTACAGTTGTTTACATGGTTACATATTATTCACACAAGAGCAGTAAATCATAATTTATTGATTCTCCCTTCTTCTTCTTTTTAAGTTTTTAATTGTCCTTTCTAAAAAAGCATATAGCTTAAATATACATTTAAAGTATTCCAGTTTTGTGAAATTGCACACAGACAGGCCACTAGTCAGATGGCTATAATTATGAAAAATATGGCTATAGATAAATGGAAAATTGGGAGGCCACACAACATTTGATCACTGGATTTACAGAAATCATTTCACTTTTAAGGAGCGCTTTCTCAACATTACAACACTATTGAATCAACCCCTGAGGAACACATGAACTATTATTTTAAAGATCCATCAGTAAGTCATTTAACCATGTGTTGCTATGTCTTTGCAAGGCTTTTGTCTTTCAAACACATTTATTATAATTTGTATTATTTTAAAATGATTTATTTTCATTAAACTCACGAACCCGTTTGGGAAAATCTGACAGAATGTTTAATGCACTTCATGTTGTTGATTTTTGTTTGATTTGTAATTTTTAACTATTTTCTATGTTAGTAATCTAAAATTAATCAAAAAGTAGGCAAATTATTTTACATAAAATGAATGTAATTATTATTATATATAAATATTTTATATATGCATTTTTAAAAAAATATATGAAATGTATACATGCGTGTGTATTTATATATACAGTACAGACAAACATATTATGTAAACACAGACTTTTATTTTAGATGTGATTTAATCGTGAGTAATCGATTTGACAGCACTATATATATATATATATATATATATATATTATTCTAAGAAATAATAATAAATGATTATGCCAAATTACATATGGTTTTCTTATCAATAATTTCACTTTTTTTAAATTATACTTTGTTAATGATATCAGGACATTTGTACCACCTTTGATTTATGTCACACCAAAAAATATCAAAAAGAATTATATTTTAAAAATTAAAAACATGTTCTTCTCTTTAAATGATTGAATGAACTGTATGTTCTTAATAAATTAACTGATTTAATTTCATCAATCCATGTAACAAAAATATGAATCACATCTTGTTGATTTCCAGGCCCGTCCGATGACACGATACCTGCCCATTCGCAAAGAGGAGTTTGACCTCCGTTCCCACATCGAGTCCTCGGGTCACAACGTGGACACGTGCTACCATGTGATTCTCACCGAAAAGATGTGCAAGGGTTATCTTGTCAAGATGGGAGGGAAGATCAAATCCTGGAGGAAGCGCTGGTTCGTCTTTGATCGCCTTAAAAGGACGTTTTCCTACTACGCCGGTATGTGTACCGCAGCGTCGCCTTCCAACATCCTCCTTACTGTGCACTATGCTAATGCCGCTCCGCAAACGTGTCGTTACGCTCTCGTCCCCCTGAGGTTGGGGAAAGAAACGAGGGCAGAACAAAGAGTGGATTGTGGGTGAATCCAGCAGTGGGGGGATACGGATAATTAGTAATTCTTAAGCTCACAGTGGCTGCCATGATTTCCGATAGCCTCGGGTTAGCTAGGGGCATACAAATAACCAGAAGCCCGTCCGCATGCTATCTGATGGTGATGAAATCTGCCGCAATGCTGAGGAAATCGTGCTCATCATCCAGCCGTGGCGCTAGGCAAAGCGTGAGCTCTCGCTCTTTATTTTTACGCCGGCTGAAAATGAAGGGGTTGCACTGCAGTAACAAGGTCACATCGGTGCTTACCAGATCATTATTCTCGAGGGGAGTGGGGGCTTATTTGTTTTTGAAACCTTCGCTGTGCAAAACATTGTGTTAATCAGTAGTTTTGTCTTGTTTTCCAGTAAAAAAAAAAAAAATACTTGGAAATGCTCGTTTTTGGGGACCGCATCTTAATCGCTTTTGCGTTTTGAGCTAATTCATCTTGTTTTGATATTAAAAACACACTTTAAACAGAAATATTGCAATAAAATTCTGATTAAGAGAGCGATTTTTCGCAGCGTGACACCTCTTGGTTCTCCCGTTCACAGATAAACACGAGAGCAAATTGAAGGGCGTCATCTACTTCCAGGCTATCGAGGAGGTTTACTATGATCACCTGCGCAGTGCCACAAAGGTACGGCCCTCTATCTGATAAGAGACCCTCGTATAAGCACAGCTCACATCTCCTGCTGTTTTTCTGCTCTGCACTCCTGTTGCACCATTTCATTTGATCTTTTTCTGTTAGCTTCTTTCTTCTCTTTTGTCTCTTATGCTGTAACTCTGCTGTCAATGTTCCCCACCCTTCTTTTTCTTCATTATTTTGCTTTGCCGACTGTTTTCACAGAAAGGATTTTTCAATCTGAATTTGACAAACGTACGTATCACTTCTCCACCACCCTATCCTGCATGTTTGCTTAAAGGAAAAATTCCTCTAATTCTTGCATTTTTCACACACTTGCTCCCTTGTGTCTTATTAGCATACCACGTGCTGTATTGTGTTGAATAACTGAACTGTTTGCACTTTAACTGAGGCCAATATTTACAGTGGATATTTGTTTTTTTGCATAGTTACTAAGGATGAGATTATGATGTAATTTACAACCTGTGCATTTCCCTTAAGTGTTTCTCTGCTACTCCCACCTGTGATGAGAGGCTAAGTGTGTATATAACGTAATAGCCACACAGAAGCAGTTGTGTGGAGTATTATACACCTTCAGCTTCACGTTGTATAATGTGATAGGTTAACCAGCATTAACTGAAAGCCAATAACATAATTGGCTCCTTGACAGTGTCATAAAAAATTAAAAAGATAATTGCAACTTTTTATTTCACAATTCAGACCTTCTTGCAATATATCTCGGAACGTTGACGCTTTTTCCTGTCGCAGTTCCGAGTTTATATCTCACAATTGCGAGTTATAAAGTCTTTATATCACAATTCTGACTTTTTGCGTTTAAATGTCATAATTCGGACTTTTTCTCGCTATAAATCTGTTAACTCGCAACTGTTAATTCTCGACTTTTTCAGAGTTTATATCTCACGATGCTGAGTTTATAACTTGCAATTGCGAGTCGGATTTATAGCGGGAAAAAGTCTGAATTGTGAAACTTTTTTCTCACAGTTGTTGAGTTTATAACTCGCAATTGCGAGTTATAAAGTCAGAATTGTGAGATAAACACAACTCAGACTTTTTTCTTGCAACTGCAAGATTATATATCCAAACTTTGAGATTTGCACTTGCGAGTTTAAATTTCACAATTCAGACTTTCTCGCTATTGTGCGTTTATAACTCGCCAATCTGACTCAGAAATGTGAGTTATAAAGTATGAATTGTGTATATACTTGCAATTGCGAGAAAAAAGTAAGAATTGAGATAAACACAGTAAAAAAAAAATTGCTACTATCTCAACTTTTCTCGCAATTGCAAGTTTATATGTTTTCATTCTGACTTTTCTCACACTTGTGAGTTTATATCTCATAACTGACATTATAACTTGCAAATGCAAGTTTATAACTCACAAATCTGAGTTGTGTATATTGTCCGAATTGTGAGAAATAAGTTACTTTATTATTCTGTGGTGGAAACGAGCTTCTATAAGAATCCCTTTTGTCATTTGAATAATTAGTTTGCCTTTTGAATGATGTTATATTGTTTTGGAGAGAACTAATTATCATATTTTAACAAGCACCTCCTACTCTACTTATGCAGATGTATTTAAATTAGAGATGCTAATGATTAATCAGTGATTATTAATTAAGTGGTATGACTTTTCGATTAATCCACTTTCTCTCAAGAGAGCTCAGTAAACACGTGTCTGTTGCTTGTGCTGCATGTGACTTAGACATACAAGCAGCTTTGGCTTATAAAAACAGGCCCAACGTAATCAGGAGCACCATTGCCATAATATTGTGTTAGAATACAACGTGATGATAAGCTATAATGTGAATTAAACAAGCTATCAAGGTTAAAAAATATAGGTCAAAGGAAGTGCGTCCAATCAAACACAGCAGCAGTTTGGTGCCGATTTATCTGTCACTTGATAGAAACAGCCAAATTAGGTATATGCAAACATTAATGTGACATGACCTCATCCTCCAAATCCATGAGCAAATCTAAACAAGGCAAAAGAAAATACAACCAACTCTACATTACATGCAGGTTCACGTCCAGTGAGGATAAACATGCGGACCACAGTGAGTTTGTGAGGTGAACTATTGAATGCCGAGAGCATGAAGCCAAAAATTCAAAAAATATTACATAACAATATCAGTTGTACTACAATAAACATAAACTTAAGTTCAAAATCAGATGTGAAATATTATATGAAATGTATATGTAAATGACTATATATTATTCAGAAATATTATACAATACACTAATCCATTCAAATTATTATCAATATAAAATGTGTAAATTAGATTAAACCAATTGGATTCATAGTAAATATAAATACATTAAAATACATTTAAGATGAATATATTGATACTTTAAATATCAGTATGTTTAATTATATTTTTATAATATATATAGTTATTTATAAAAACATAAATAAGACTATATATTATAATTAAAGTATAAAAATGTGATCCGATCCTCACAAAATTTTATCTGCATTATTCATACACATTATATTATTAACACGTGGAAAGTTATTAAAGATGATGATTATGATGATGATGAAAGATTAAGATGGAAATTGATACTTTAAATATCAGTACATTTGTTTAATTATATTTTTAAATGTTATTATATTTAAGTATAATGATTTTGATTGTAGTTATTGAATGTGTATAAATATGAATAAAACTAATATATTATAGACATATAAATATAATGTAATATAAAAATATGATCTGATCCACACAATACATTTTATCTGCATTATTCACACATTATTATTATTATTAATAACCTACTTGGAAAAAATGTCAACTATATTATATTTAATTGGATTCATGCTAAATATACATTTAGCATGCATGTATTAAAATGTTAGTAAAAAATAAGAATATATATTATAAAGTATAAAAATATGATCTGATCCACACATAAAAATTGAACTGCATTTATATCATTAATACAAGAAATAAAAATAGGATAATTAAAATAGTTGTAAAGAGAATTTAAAAATAAAAATAAAATGGTGATGAATGGATCCCTATCTGCCTGATTCTCTAAATTCGGGTACCCCTATCTGAGACGGAAGAGATGGAGCAGGTTCGTAATGTCTCCTGGACCTTACAAGTCGGTCCAAGACGGGCTCCTGTAGGGGACATTACCTTTGCCCCGCAGGGCCTCCCCTTTCTTGAGTCCGCTTCTTTGAACTGTCTGCTACCACAAGCAGAATGAAGCGAAGCACTCTGCTCTCCGTTTCCAATCTCTTCCAGTCAGACAGCCCTTACCAAAAATAATAATCAACAGATGCATAAGAAATAGAAATGTACAGTTGTAAAGAGAATTAAAAAGAATAAAATGATGATGTATAGATAAAATAACAAAGGTAAACTAAAACAGTTATAAAAAGAATAAAAAGATGATGCCTAGATTAGGTAAGGTGCAATCAGTCGGACGTACAGTGGCACAGTGCTCATTCAGTAAATGCACAGCTATAGATGTGTTCTGAGTCTGGATTTGAATGTGGCTACTGTTGGAGCACATCTGATCTGTTCAGGAAGCTGGTTCCAACTGCGGCTGGCATAATAGCTAAAAGCAGACTCTCCTTGCTTTGAATGAACCCTTGGTATTTCTAAATGACTTGATCCTGATGATCTGAGTGATCTGTTGGGTTTGTATTTAATCAGCATATCTGCAATGTATTGAGGTCCTAGGTCATTGAGTGATTTATAAACAAGTAATAGTACTTTAAAATCGATCCTAAATGTAACTGGAAGCCAGTGTAAAGACCTGAGGACTGGTGTGATATGGTCATATTTTCTGGTTCTGCTCAGCGTTCTGTATGAGCTGCAGCTTTCTAATGGTCTTTTTGGGAAGGCCGTTGAGAAGACCATTACAATAGTCCACCCTACTGGTGATGAAAGCATGAACTAGTTTCTCTAAGTTTTGCCTGGAAACAAAGCATCTAATTCTTGTGATATTTTTCAGATGATAGGATGCTGATTTAGTTATTGCTTTGAAATGACTACTGAAACTCAGGTCTGACTCCAAAATCACACCAAGATTCCTGACTTGATTTTTTGTTTTTAGACCTTTAGCCTCAAGATATGCGTTCACCGTGTGAATTTCACCTTTGTTTCCAAATGTAGTGATTTCAGTTTTGTCTTTGTTTAACTGAAGATAGTTTGGGCACATCCAGTTGTTCACTTCATCAATGCATTTGCACAGGGAGTCAATGGGGCTATAGTCATTAGGTGATAGTGCTAAGTAGATCTGGGTGTTGTCAGCATAGCTGTGGTAAGCAATTTTGTTATTTTTCATTATTTGGCTCAGTGGCAGCATATACAGGTTAAATAGGAGTGGTGCAAGAATTGACCCTTGTGGGACTCTGCATGTCATGGATGTCCACTCAGACACCTATACTCACATAATAACCTCTCCCTTCTTAGTATGACCTGAACCATTTGAGGACCATCCCAGAAAGCCCGACCCAGTTTTCCAGCCTGTCAAGAAGTATGTTGAGGTCAACAGTGTCGAATGTAGCACTGGGGTCGAGTAGTACCAGAATAGATGTTTTGCCTGTATCAGTATTTAAGCGAATATCATTTATTATCTTTATGAGTGCTGTCTCTGTGCTGTGATGCGGTCGGAAACCAGATTGAAAATTGTCAAAGTATCCGTTTGAGTTAAAGAATCAGCTGACTGATAACAGCTTTTTCAATGATCTTGCTTATGAAGGGGAGATTTGAGATTGGTCTGTAGTTGCTCAATATGGAGTTATCCAGATTTCTCTTTTTCAGAAGAGGCTTAACTACTGTGATTTTTCAGGGAGTTTGGGAAAGTCCCAGAAAGAAGTGAGGAGTTTGCCACTTCTAGGAGATCTGCTTCTAAACAGTTAAACACACTTTTGGAAAAAAAAGAAGTGGGGAGTATGTCAAGGGCACAGGTTGATGTTTTAAGGTGCTAGACAGTTTCTTCTAAAATTTTACCATCAATTGCTTCAAAATCAGACATGGTAACTTTCTGAGGTTGTGGTCTGATCTGTCCGACCCCAGAGCAACTCAAGGATGTGGTGATCGCCTTTCTGATATTATTGATTTTCTCAAAAAAGGACGCAAACTGCATTCGCTGGGGGGGTGGGGTGTTAGTCTCTCTACAGTAGCAAAAAGAGTGCATGCGTTGTTTATGTTTCTGTTTATAATATTTGAGAAGGTCTGTCTAGCTTTGCCTAGTTCCACATTGAATGATGTCTTTAATGATGTTATAATGGACTACAAGTTTGGTCTTCCGCCACATGCGTTCAGATTTCCTGCATTGTCTTTTCGTTATTTGTACTGCTCTTGAGTTTCTCCAAGGTGATTTTTGTTTGCCACTCTTTTTTCCTGACTTTCAGAGGAGCAATATCATCAATTACACTCTTAACTTTTGAGTTAAAATAGTCAAGGAGAAAATCAACAGTCTTCAGATATGCTTGGTGTTAGAGATATAGCCTTCATAAACAGCACATTAGTGTTCTCATTTAAGCATCCTTTTTTGACAGGGACAGATCTAGCTTCAATGGCAGGAGAGATTGATACATCAAAGAAAATACAGAAATGATCAGACAGTGCCACAACCTTAATAATCAATGAAATGTTTAGACCCTTACTGATAAGTAAATCTAGAGTGTGTCCATGTACATGCTGTGTCAAATCGAAGTGTTAAGAACAGTCAGAGCTCTTTTGTTGTTCTGGATTCAGCATTGTCTATGTGAATGTTAAAATCCCCAGCAATAGCAAAACAGTCAAACTCTGAGGAAATTGTTGATAACAGCTCTGTAAAGTCCTCAATAAAGGCTGGAGAGTATTTTGGAGTCCTGTAAATAATGATAAGCAGGATGCGTGGAGCACCTTTTAACACAATACCTTTGCTATACGGCTTTGCTATACGGCCTGAGAAGCCCTTAGACTTTCTATCACATAATAGAACAGAAATAAAGAAAGAGACAGGCACACTGGGTTCCCACTTGTTCTGTAAACATTTGATAAAGTTACTGTTATCATAGACAACCGCATGTCCATTCAGGTGTTGAAATGAAGTCCTGTGGTTGTCCATACTCTGTACAGATGTGTGTGTGCCATCCAGGTTGAGTGGGTTGGCACACACAGCTGAAGGATGATGAAGGGAAAAACAAATATTGTCCTTTAGCACTCTTGCACCAAGTTTGTTTGGGTGGAGGCTATTTGATGTAAACAGTTGTCTCTGACTCCAGAAGAGATTAAAGTTATTGATGAAGTTCACTTCCTTCATGTTGCAGGTTTTTTGCAGCCATGTATTAAGCCCAAGCAACCGTGAGAACCTATTTGTTCCTCTTGCTGGAAGTGGTCCACTGATGAACAGCTGAACTTTCAGTTTTCTAAGTGTTTCAAAAAGTTCATTGAAATCCCTCTCAAGGAGTTCTGACTGCTGTCTTTAAATATCGTTCTTCCCCACATGAATAAGTCGATTTGCAGTCTTATGTTTCATCAGAATGTTTTTAAGTTCCCTGTTTACATAAGAAACTGTTGCTTGTGGAAGACAGCACATAGTTGTATTCCTGCTGCTAATGTTTCTGATCATGGAGTCACCCCCTATCAGAGTTGTTGGCTCGGCTGCGCTCTGAGCTGAGTGCCGCTGTCTGCTCGACCTTGAGTGCCTGTTAGCATCAGTGTTAGCTGCGGGCTGATTCAATCTGTGTTTGATCACATTCATCACGTTTGGGGATTCCTCACCCACATTCATTAATACTTCAAATCTGTTTTCAAAATGTATAGTTGGTGGTAGGAAACCAGTGTTTGCAATCCTTGTGTCTGGGGTAGAGCATGCTACTGGCAATATGTGATGCTCGTGACAATTTGATGTGTCGAGTAGAGATCGACTGATATGGGTTTTTCTATAGCCGATGTCGATTTTTAGAGGTCAGGGTCGGCCGATATGTGCAGACGATTTTTAGGGCTGAGATCTTAAAGTTTTCACCTTTATTTGCATGATAAAATGTCACTAATAACAAGTGGATGCACAACATTTCTAAACTTAATTTATTGAACACTATCTCTCGAATCTTAATTTTGTGAACAATATTAAAATAAAATATTTACCCAAAGTTAACCAAACAAATCAATAAACTGACCAAGTATTAATGATAAACATGGCCATAAATGCCATTCCCATTCTATGACATGCATCTACACTCACCTAAAGGATTATTAGGAACACCTGTTCAATTTCACATGGCAGTTGCTTCAATGCATTTAGGGGTGTGGTCCTGGTCAAGACAATCTCCTGAACTCCAAACTGAATGTCAGAATGGGAAAGAAAGGTGATTTAAGCAATTTTGAGCATGGCATGGTTGTTGGTGCCAGACGGGCCGTTCTGAGTATTTCACAATCTGCTCAGTTACTGGGATTTTCACACACAACCATTTCTAGGGTTTACAAAGAATGGTGTGAAAAGGGAAAACATCCAGTATGCGGCAGTTCTGTGGGCGAAAATGCCTTGTTGATGCTAGAGGTCAGAGGAGAATGGGCCAACTGATTCAAGCTGATAGAAGAGCAACTTTGACTGAAATAACCACTCGTTACAACCGAGGTATGCAGCAAAGCATTTGTGAAGCCACAACACGCACAACCTTGAGGCGAATGGGCTACAACAGCAGAAGACCCCACCGGGTACCACTCATCTCCACTACAAATAGGAAAAAGAGGCTACAATTTGCACGAGCTTACCAAAATTGGACACTTGAAGACTGGAAAAATGTTGCCTGGTCTGATGAGTCTCGATTTCTGTTGAGACATTCAGATGGTAGAGTCAGAATTTGGCGTAAACAGAATGAGAACATGGATCCATCATGCCTTGTTACCACTGTGCAGGCTGGTGGTGGTGGTGTAATGGTGTGGGGATGTTTTCTTGGCACACTTTAGGCCCCTTAGTGCCAATTGGTCATCGTTTAAATGCCATGGCCTACCTGAGCATTGGTTCTGACCATGTCCATCCCTTTATGACCACCATGTACCCATTCTCTGATGGCTACTTCCAGCAGGATAATGCACCATGTCACAAAGCTCGAATCATTTCAAATTGGTTTCTTGAACATGACAATGAGTTCACTGTACTAAAATGGCCCCCACAGTCACCAGATCTCAACCCAATAGAGCATCTTTGGGATGTGGTGGAACGGGAGCTTCGTGCCCTGGATGTGCATCCCACAAATCTCCATCAACTGCAAGATGCTATCCTATCAATATGGGCCAACATTTCTAAAGAATGCTTTCAGCACCTTGTTGAATCAATGCTACGTAGAATTAAGGCAGTTCTGAAGGCAAAAGGGGGTCAAACACAGTATTAGTATGGTGCTCCTAATAATCCTTTAGGTGAGTGTATACACTATATATAGTATGTGTTTTGAGGACAATATGTAATGTAAAAAGACGTGTAATAATGGGAGTAACAAAAAGGAATATTTTCATAAGAATATCCAGACAAAACTGTGTATGTTGTCAGAGCAATTAATTAAAATATAATGTCCGCTACAGAGGCAAAACCTCTATTCTGGGTCTCAGGAGGATATTTCTGTCTCATGCAGTGAGTGAATCCAGCATTTATATTTAGATGTCACTTCCGAAACTTTGCAGCATGCAGTTAGCCGTCGGTCCTCTTAGCAGCATGAAAATTTATTGTTTTATTCAAAGGATTTCATAGACTGTATAGCCTCGAGTTTTGCGTGCCTGCATTAACTCAGCACTGATTAAAAACTCTGATCACCTTCAAGGGATCTGGCTACATCACTCACCGCTGCAAAGACATTGTAAATAGATGGTGCTCTCCAGAGTGCGAACACAAATGTGCAAATCTGCCCAATCTGTTTCACCAGTATATTATTACAGTATCAACTTCAGCCTTGTTTATACTTTCCGTGAGCCTCCGCTGACTGCGCGCGCGCCTCCGTTCACTGCGCTCAATCGCCCACTCCGCGTTGACATCATTTTTGCCGCACGCACCCTCCATGAGTGAGGACAGCTCTGTGTCTCCGAGCACGGTGCTGTCTGTGAGCGGGGCGGAGTAACGTAGCCCTCAATCACGCTGCAGTGTTTGTGAGAGCTGCTGCTTTCTCCACCCCATGCACAGTGAAATTCTCCGACTCTGATACAGGAAAAATAAACAGAACTTATAACATTGGGGCTAATATGTTAGCAAGCAAGCTGCTGATAGTTTTTGACTACAGTCCTTAAAGTTAACTGCAAGCATTGTAGCATTATGCCAGTTCCACCGCACCAATATCACGGCTGCCCACGGACGTGCCTGACTTTAAATCGGTGCTACACTAAACACGGATATCGGCTTTATATATTAAAAAAATGACACACGTCGGCCGACCTCTAGTCTCGAGTGCCTTTGGGTCTTGCTCCCTGTTTGTGCCATCGATTAGTGTGTTGATCAGTTACTTGTTTCTTTACACTCATTTTGGCCTGTTGAGTAGCACAACATTTATGGGACTCACCGGCTGTGTGCTGAGGGCATTCATTATGAAGCTCTGCTGTGTGATTCTTCTGGTTTGATGGTTCCACAAGTAACTTTGTTTCAAGAACTGCAATCCTTTGTAAAAGTCTGTGGCAGTTTGTGCAGCAAGTAGATTCTTGAACTAGAAGAGGCATTTTCTTGTAGGCAATGTAGGCAGCTGTTTCCCTTCTCCGGAATGTAAGCTGATGGCAGTGGGAGGCTGGTCGGATGAAGTATTCTGCTTTTTTCTGTAGTAATCCAGTCACCAGTGTTTCTAATTTTATCATTGAAGTCAAGCTTTGTCGTTTGAGCACTGTGCTGATCACTGAGTAGTAAGCAAGAGCGTCCGAACAATAACTAAGCAGGAAGCAGAATGTCTCCTTTAAAACTTATTTATAAAAATGTAAGACTATATATTATAAAGTATAAAAATATGATCTGATCTATACAATTGTATCTGCATTATTTATACTTATTATTATTATTATTATTATTAAAAATACTTGGACAATTATTAAATTATATTAAATTGGATTTATGCTAAATATAAATGTATTAAAATACATTAAAATGAAAAGAAAAAAAATCCATAATGTTTATGTTTAACAAAAATGTGCAGTTCTCCACATGCACTTTGCATGATTAATTAATTACATTTGAATTTTAAAAATTCCTGAAAATTGACATCCCTAATGAATAAATAGCAGATAGCACATGCCTTCATACGTGGCTCCCTCACTGATCTGATTGTGTCTTTGTGAACGCAGAGCCCGAACCCCTCCCTGACCTTCTGTGTGAAGACGCACGACAGACTGTATTACGTGGTGGCCCCCTCCGCAGAGGCCATGAGGATCTGGATGGATGTGATAGTGACAGGAGCCGAGGGCTACACGCAGTTCATGAACTGAGAGAAAAACCACCGCTGACCCACGAGTCAAAACGGAAATCGTTCGGCAGGGAGACTTTAAATGACCCAGACCTGTTATTCCCAACGAGAGGAAAAAATGTTATTTTGCTACTTCCTTTTTTTTCTTCTTCTTCTCGTGTTTCCTGAAGATGTTATATATTCACTCAGCTGCACAGACAGATATCCACCAGAGGGTTTCCACGTCTGCCTGGATCGAAAAAGGGAGCTCTAGAAGACGAAAAGACCCGGTGAACCAAACCTGCAGGTGGTGGCTCACTCGCCATCTACGAAAATGCCTTTTTGCCGTCAGAGATATTTTTCAGTTGCAGTTTATCTTGTCTGGATGTGCAGAAACATGTACTAGACTTTCATTTGTAACATTGGTCTCATGATTTCTCTTTTCAAACATAATGGGAAAAATGCCAAATGACATCAAGCCATTCTGGAATAGTATTGCGCTAAAAATGTGATGGGATTGACTGACATGAAATGGCGAGAGAATATTTTGAGAGAATTCTGCAGTATGTTTAAGTGATGTTTTAAATTAAATTTACAAGAGTGTACTATTCACATTTTAAGATCCAGTATCACAGAAACAAAGACTTAATCCACCAAAGCTCACCTACCAGCTCAGGAGTCTGTATTTATTGTAGAGGGACAGCAGCGACTCCTGTCCAACTGTATCCCACTGTGTTCCCAGCTTATTCTTGTAGATACAGAACCACAAACACATGCACACACATCATGTACAACAGTAGAGTCTATTTGCCAAGTCCTGACAACTTGATCTTGTGATTTGACTCCCAAGGGAGGCAGCCATCTCCAATCACTGCCAGCCTATAAGAGTTTGGAATAATTGCCACAGAGAGGAGAAAAAGAAACAACATCATGATCATGCAAGTCATGCAGTGCCTTGATATTGTCCCATATTTGTCACTCTTAGTATTTGAACTGTGACACTAGTGAAAAATTGCTGGAATCACAGGCTTAAGGTGCGGTCACATTAGCAAAATTTCACTTAAAAGGTCAATTGTCAATAGTTGCAGTAACGTATGGAGCACAGCTCACACGTCCAAACCAAACAGCTTTCTGTTTGTCAATGCGGCAAATTCGTCAATTGCATAATTTTGGTGGAATTCTTTCGCCCTCATGCGAAAATTCCAGTTGTGTGAATTCCTATTGAAATGGCCATTTCAATGCCGAACATTTGCCAAACAATGATAAATGTGACCGCACCTTTATTCCATGTGATACACAGTGGGTTTTACTGTTTTAGGAGATTGTGAACAGACACATACTGTAATTTAACTGTAAAAAAAGAAAAAGAAAAAAGCTGACCTATTTAAATCAGTCCGATACAGCTTTAATACAATTTAAGGAGCTATTCAAAGGGTATAGTAGCTCTTCAAGTATTATCAATGTTGACAGGCAGGTTATTAAAGGGTTAGTTCACCCAAATATGAAAAAACTGTCTTAATTACTCACCCTCATGTCGTTTCAAAGCAGAAGACCTTCGTTCATCTTTGGAACACAAATGAAGATATTTTTGATAAAATGCGAGAGCTTTCTGACCTCTCTATAGACAGCAACACAACGACCACTTTCAAGGCTCAGAAAGGTAGCAGACGTCGTTAAAATAGTCCAGTGGTTCAACCTTAACGTTACGAAGCGACGAGAATACTTTTTGTGCGCACCCCCATCCCCTCACTATTGGCCAGCTCCTGTGTCAGCATCACACGCATGCGTTGTGGTGCTCCCGTGAACCGCATCAGCCAATAATGAGAGACAAATTGGGTCCCCCCAGAAATCAGGTCTCCTTTAGGACCACAATTTAATCCCATTGGTTTAAATTGCTTTTAACAGGTACTCTCTTTAGCACCTGATTACAATTCCTACAGAATCATGTTATGATAAATGCAGTTTCAACTACGTTATAAAGATCATTTACAGTATGTATTAGTTAGCTTATATACTAGCATAGCATACAGCTTAGTTTATACACACATTTGCACATACCCTACATATATTCTCAATCATCTTTAGTGGAATAATGTATTAAATCAAGTGTTAAATGTCCAAATATTTCAGTTATAAATAAAACAAATGATATTCAATTATTCACTTAAAGGCACAGCATGTAGTATTTATGAGGATCTATTGACAGAAATGCAATATAATATACATAACTATGTTTTCAGTGGTGTATAAAGACCTCACATAATGAACCGTTATGTTTTATTACCTTAGAATGAGCCATTTCTATCTCCATGCACCGCGGGTCCCCTTACAGTGAAGTCGCCATTTTGCTCTGCCATGTTTCTACAGTGGCCCTAAACGGACAAACTGCTCTACAGAGGGCTAGCTTCTCTCTGCGGTCTCAGACGATGACATCTTTGTCCTGTGTTGGCCACCGTAGCTTCTCTATGTGCTTCGAAAGAGAGGGGTGAGCGGTGGATGATTGCAATTCACAACCTCACTGCTAGATGCCACTATTTACACACTGGCCCTTTAATAGGCTATTATTATTTATAAATCAAGTGTAAGAAATTACATTCAGTTGGTTTTATGCACTAATGTGTTTTCGTACACATTATATAGTAAGCTATATAATTCGTATATACTTAGGATAATTATTAACAGACAATTTGGGGAGACCCGATTTCTAGGGAGGACCCTGATTTGTCATGACACTGGCGTTCTGACGTAGAACCTGGAAGCGCTGCACAGTGTTTACTACATGAACAGCGTACGAAGAGAAAACATTTTGAATAAAGTCGTTATTTGTGGGGAGGTTTTGCACATAAAATATTCTTGAACCTCTGGAGTCTCATGGACTATTATAATGATGTCTTTACTGCCTTTCTGGACCTTGAAAGCGGTAATAACGTTGCAGTCTATGGGGGGACAGAAAGCTCCCTAAGTTCATCAAAAATATCTTCATTTGTGTTCTGAAGATGAACAAAGGTCTTACGGGTTTGGAACGACATGAGGGTGAGTAATTAGTGACAGAATTATCATTCATCTGCCCAAACTTATGTTTGTTTTGGGGAAAATAAAATGTTTATTTATGGTTAGCGATATTACAGAGCAACTACGACACTGTTAAAAAAAGACCAACGGGTTCTGCTCTCTCCCGAAACCAAACTCTATGTTCAAATCTACAGAGAACTCAAATCAACATGAATAATTAGTCTTCATTTTGCGTGTAAGAGTACTATCACACAACTAGCTGAAAACAGTGTTGTAAAATGTTGAACATGAATACAGTCACAGTTTTCCTTGCTTCAAGTGTTTTTTGTGTTTATTTGCCTAATTATGAGCTATACTAGCACACACAAAACACACACTTGAGGGAAAGGCCGTAGCGCAGAGGTCACAACTAAACTCGGACTTCAGATGTAAAAGGGCAAGTGATCCTCACTGCTGTAATTAACCATGCAACGCAAGCACAAGTCTTGCATCATAGCGACTGTGTTGTTTTCATGACACCAGACAAGAGAGCCGCATGCTAAATTAAAAATCTGCTGCTAAGATATACTACAGTAAGTTTAACCAAAGAAAGTTTGTAGACCAAGTTTGTTTTGATTGGACAACACACTGCATAGCGGTTTCATAAATTAACCTTGAAATAAATCACTTAAAGCTATATTTTAGAAGTGCATATGCTGCTGGCAGTGTGTGAAAACACCCTTTCCTACACTTACAGTATTTCATATGCTTACAGAAGTGAACAGCAATAAAATGTTGGATTGTGTAACTAACATTTTTTTGTTAGATATGGGGTGTGCAAAAAGTGAATACAATTAGTGTTTTCTTTTTTGTTCTGGGATGGAGTCAATGCTAAATCAAACAGTTCACATAAAAGCCAAGTTCTGGCCTTAAAATGTAATGTTCATGGGTGGTTTCAGCCATGGTACCCTCTCAGTTTGTTACTTAGCCCTATTGGAATTATGCTGCAAAATATTGGTTTAATTGACTAACATTTAGAGGTTGCTCAGTGCTCTCGAGTTTTGTTTATTTCCGTTGTTCACCTCCAGTCCCCGGAAGGTAAAGAAGAAAGTTAAGCGCGTCAGATAAGTAATGCAATATGTATTAGAAAACAACACATTAAAGTAATTAACTGCTGGAGAATGAAGATGGAGCAAGTAGCACATATTAAATATTTAATGCATGTTTGAACTAATCTGGCAAGTTTTTTATGACAGCCACCATTTAAATGTTTATATAAAAAAAAAAAAAAAAACGAATTGGAGTAGAAATATGATTTATGTCATTGTAAAGTTAATATTAAGAAATATGAATTTGTAATTTAAGAAATCAGTTTATTTTTACCTTCAATATTATAGTAGTGACTCCATAGTTTACAGCATTAGTTAGAGATTTGTTTTCCTTGAGAAAATTTGCCATGTATTGTACCTGCTATACATCCAACATAATATATCCGATATTGAATCGAATTGTGAAATTTGTGTCAATACCCAGCCCTACTAACCAGTCACGTCACAATTTAAATATTGCATCAATACTGAACAATGATTTGCAAACCTTTATGAGGTACTTTTCACTTAATTTTTAGCAATTATATAATGTGCAATAATTAGTAAAGTAAAATAAATGGAATAATCCAACACATCATACCCGAGTCCTGGACTCTTTATATTATTGCACGGCCAACAGAAATCGTACATGTGAGCCATAATTCATCTTGAGAAACCTCTGAACTCCATTCAAGTTCACTCAGACTTGGCAGGAGTCATTGTTATATGAACTACCATGCAAAGTTTTAATCATTTAATTTTTTTTAATAAGGTGTACATTATATAGGTGTACCAAACTGATCACACAGCTAGTGATTGTTTCAAAACACAAGATTACTGTAACATGTAATGGGAACATTTGGTTTAATCATCAACACACAACAGCATGATCTTCCAATGTAGTACTTTTAACAATCAGTTTATTCAACAGCAACATGCTTCAAATCACCCTTGTTGCTGAAATAATTACAGTAATACAGCCTGATGCCACATTTACATTACCTAACTTATGTAATTTAATCCATAATGTCATGTGTTGTCATGAGGTGTGAGGTTATGACACAGCCATGAGGTTTTGTGCTAGAACAGTTTGCTGGAAATACAGTAAATGTTCTCACTGTACCATATGACTGGCTCTATACTGTAGTTGACCTTTCTCAGGGCGAGTTACAGTAATGTGGCAGTCTCTATGGTAATCTGTTTACAGCATCACATACATACAGTAATGTAAAATGCTGATTTGATGCCAACTGTCTCCCTTTTGATGCGTCTCTGATCTTACAGTCACTGACTGTTTCCTCTCCCTTAAACTCTATCAGGTACCCCTTTTCCACCAAGGCAGTGCTGGTGCTGGTTCGGAGCCAGAGCCTAGTTTCAAATCGGTTCTTAGTCTTTCCACACCCAAAGTACCAACTCCGAACCAGGAAAAGTGGTTCTTAAGTGCAGACCAATCGCCGTATGACATCAAAGTACAGCGAGATCATACGGCTCCTTATGCTTTTGAATCGCTCATGCGGTATTTTGATATCATATACGCGGATTGGTCTGCGCAGCGCCGATCCATCTCGAACAAGCCTGATGTGTTTGTATTTCCCGCTGCCTTGCTAGAGTTGCTGAGAAAGATGAGACGTATACAGTGACGTAAGAACTAGCTCTGTGGTGGCTCTCTAGCCCGTGGAAAGGCAAACCGGTTCTTAGAAGGCTCGTCAGTCGAACCAACTCCCTGAACTGGCACTAGCGCTGGCTCTGAACTAGCACCCGGTTCATTCTGATGGAAAAGGGGTAAGGGATTGACAATTAAGGACTGCCTGGGGCCAGCATGAAAGACACTCGGGCCAGTTGACGGAACCTGCCCGCTCGGGCCAGTGCTGCATCTTGACGGAAGTCGATCATTTGCGCATTTGTTAGCCTTGCCAATTTAAATATTCAAGCGCATATGTGTTAGTAGTGGGAAGTTCGGATCATTTTACTGACTCTGATCTTTGAATCGCATTCAGCAAAATGAACAAATCTTTTTTCCAAGTAATTTCGTTCATTTCAGCAGAATATGATTAAAATGATACACGTTACATTTTAGTACACATTTAGTACCACTTTTGGAATAAAAAAATAAACTGTAAGCTAATGCAGCCATGGCCAAACTTTGAGAAAGAAATGATTAATTAATTGCTTAGCTGGGTCTTAATCAGGCTATGTATACAGTCTGTTAGTTCACCTCACCTCCCGATCCAAATCGTTCTTTCTTTTGTCACTTCACATTCAATCACATCTGTTCCCTCCCTGGAAAGATTAGTTCACCTCTCGTGTCTTCGGATTCGAGCCGTTCCGTCATCATGTCTGATCTGGGCCGTGACAGCCTCATATGCAATATACATTCACCGGAAACAGAAAAGATGAGTTCACCTCTCGTGTCTTCGGGTTCGTGTTTGGGTTTATGTAATGCCTATCCATTCTGACCAGCCTAATGTGTCCAGTCTTCATAGGAAAATCAATTATTATAGTAGCTAAAAATCTGAACTAAACAAACAAAAAACTATGCACTTGTTTGTAAGGAAGGTTGTGAATGAACAAATGTCTGTATCCAACACGGCTGTCACGTGACAAAAGAACCCGAAGACTGACTCGAGAGATGAACAAATCATTTCTGTTTCTGCATTCAGCCTATGGGGACTTGAACGAACGACTCAAACCTGAAGACTCAAGAGATGAACTAATCTTTTCTGTTTATGCATTCAGCCTATGGGGACTTGAACGAACGACTCAAACCCGAAGACTCGAGAGATGAACTAATCTTTTCTGTTTCCGGTACACTGAACGAACGACTCAAACCTGAAGACTCGAGAGATGAACTAATCTTTTCTGTTTCCGGTACACTGAACGAACGACTCAAACCTGAAGACTCGAGAGATGAACTAATCTTTTCTGTTTCCGGTACACTGAACGAACGACTCAAACCCGAAGACTCGAGAGATGAACTAATCTTTTCTGTTTCCGGTACACTGAACGAACGACTCGAACCCGAAGACTCGAGAGATGAACTAATCTTTTCTGTTTCCGGTACACTGAACGAATGACTCGAACCTGAAGACTCGAGAGATGAACTAATCTTTTCTGTTTCCGGTACACTGAACTAACGACTCAAACCCGAAGACTCGAGAGATGAACTAATCTTTTCTGTTTCCGGCACACTGAACGAACGACTCGAACCCGAAGACTCGAGAGATGAACTAATCTTTTCTGTTTCCGGTACACTGAACGAATGACTCGAAACTGAAGACTCGAGAGATGAACTAATCTTTTCTGTTTCTGCATTCAGCCTATGGAGACTTGAACAAACGACTCAAACCCGAAGACTCGAGAGATGAACTAATCTTTTCTGTTTCTGCATTCAGCCTATGGGGACTTGAACGAACGACTCAAACCCGAAGACTCGAGAGATGAACTAATCTTTTCTGTTTCCGGTACACTGAACGAACGACTCAAACCCGAAGACTCGAGAGATGAACTAATCTTTTCTGTTTCCGGTACACTGAACGAACGCGACTCGAACCCGAAGACTCGAGAGATGAACTAATCTTTTCTGTTTCGGTACACTGAAGGAACGACTCAAACCCGAAGACTCGAGAGATGAACTAATCTTTTCTGTTTCCGGTACACTGAACGAACGACTCAAACCGAAGACTCGAGAGATGAACTAATCTTTTCTGTTTCCGGTACACTGAACGAACGACTCGAACCCGAAGACTCGAGAGATGAACTAATCTTTTCTGTTTCCGGTACACTGAACGAACGACTCGAACCTGAAGACTCGAGAGATGAACTAATCTTTTCTGTTTCCGGTACACTGAACGAACGACTCGAACCCGAAGACTCGAGAGATGAACTAATCTTTTCTGTTTCCGGTACACTGAACGAATGACTCGAACCTGAAGACTCAAGAGATGAACTAATTTTTTCTGTTTCCGGTACACTGAACGAATGACTCGAACCCGAAGACTCGAGAGATGAACTAATCTTTTCTGTTTCCGGTACACTGAACGAACGACTCGAACCTGAAGACTCGAGAGATGAACGAATCGCTCTCTGAGACTTGTTGTTCTCGAGTCATATTAAAGATTCGTTCATGAACGACACATCACTAGAAAGTGTCTGTCAGTTTGCTACTCGTGTGACACACATGCACGCGAATATTCACACTGAATTATGTCAAAATGCCTCTCTTATCGAGTAACATCGTGAACAATAATCGGTTATGTCTTAAGGGAACGTAAACATGAAATTTGCCCGTCACCGCCAGCGTTTTTGGTCATTTTCACAAGTTTCATGGCCCACAATTTGTTGTATGAATATCTGAACATGCAATATATCAAAATAATTCTTTCTTTTGATATATTGTATGTTCAGATATCCACAGACCCTCTTACGTTTCATAAAAAAAGAACATTTTGAGCAAAATGGCGCTTTTGTCAAAGACTAATGCCACGTGCTATCAGAAATTTGATCATTCCCACTTCTGAAGTCGTGATTAGAGCTCATCCCATTAAAATTTTGAAACGGGAGGGCGTTCGTGTGCAGCTTTTACCTAGGAAACTCGTATTTACAATAATTCCGAGAGCACGTGAATGCAGCTTAACTTGCATCCAGATGGGATTCAGAACGATGATCAAACATTTAATCGGACATTTAATTCATTAACATTAGGCAGTTTTGATGCGGTTTATTGTTGACGATCGCATTTGCTTGTCAAATGCATCCGCTTATGAGATCGCGCGTTTCTGCTTCTTCTTCGCCTGTTTTGATCAGGAGATTCTGTACTCGTTCAGGAGATGCGTAATAGCGCCCCCTACCTTATAACAGTGAACACAGAGCAGGGAAGCCTTTTCTCATAAAAGACGAGATAACAAAAGACAGAAAAAACGCTCACCACTCTTAGCTGAATAAGTGAAGACTATGCAGTGATATTTTACATTTCTGTACCTCACAATCTAGTTTAGACCTACATGAAAAATCTAAAAAAAAAAAAAAAAAAAAACTCTTTTGTTTGTTCTGTTGTATTTATTTGTGTGTTGCTCATAATTTGATTATTTGTTCCTATTTGTCTTCAACAATATTAAAATGTATAGGCTAGTAGTTTCTGGAGTCATAACCTTATTTAGGGTTACATGGATAAAAACAACCAAAACAATAACTAGGCCTATTTTATTTATTTATTTGTTGTGGTGGGGCCAGAGAAAATTTTGGCAGGGTAAGTAAAAATGTTAACCACTGGCCCAGTTAGAACTTTTTTTTTTTTTTTTTTTTTACAAACTGAAAATCTCTCTCTCTCTCTCTCACTCACTCACTCACTCACTCACTCACTCACTCACTCACTCACTCACTCACTCACTCACACTCACTCACTCACTCACTCACTCACACACTCACACACTTTGAACATAGTGGTTTCATCTAATAAACATAAATCACTTATGTAAAATTCATTTCTTAACGTGGTTATCCATATCGGAAATTGCAAACAAATTCTATAGAATTATTATCTATAAAAATCTATAGGTGTACCAAATGATTCATTGATTAACCATTAAATTCAGTTAGATTAAATAATATGAGCAATAAACAGACAAATAACTGAACGAGAACAACTGCAAATGAGCAGTTAAAAGGCAGTTACTGTGAATGAAACATTTATATACTTAGGCCCTTTTTGTTATGCGAAAAAGGTTAATTTGTGATTTTGTGTATTGTAAGAACACATTTGAAACTATGCTGAAATGTTAGAAAAAAGTGCACTTTTGATGATCTGTTGTGATTATTAGTCTAAGAGTTTTACTGCTTGTGAAAAATGCACCAAAATTAACTCTGATGGAAATTTTACTGTTTTCACTGTTATACGGTAGGGGGCGCTATTACACATCTTCTGAAAGAGTTACTGAATCTCCTGATCAAAACACATGCGAAGAAGAAGCAGAAACAAGCTATCATATGTAATCATATGCATACATAAAATAACGCTATCATCAACATTTAACAGCATATGTTTAGAAGCAAAACTGCCTAATGTTACTGAATGAAATGTGAAGCATTAGGGGTGTTGATGGACTCCATCTACTCCATCTGTGTTTTGATCATCGTACTGAATCTGATCCTGATGTAGTCTTTGACAAAAAGAGATTTTCTCAGCGTTTTGCTCAAAATGTTGCTTTTTTATGAAACTTGGTAAACTTGTTAAAAGTTAAAATGTTTTTTTGTTGTTGTTTAAAAGCAGTGGCTCTGTTTTTCTTTTGATATATTGCATGTTCAGATATTGATAGAACAAAATATTCTGGGGGCCATGAAAATTTTGTTCTAAACATTTTTTAAAAACGCTGGCAGGGAAAGAGTTAAAAAAAAAAAGTTGAAAACTGCCTTTCACATGGTTATCACTAAATATGGCGGGCCCTAAAAACAACTTAAATCTCTTTTGAATTCAAACTTGAGAAGAAAAAGTAAGTGAGTATCAGTTCAGTCTTTGAGCAATATGTAGGCAATACTTATTGAACTGTTTGGGGTTTACTGTACACTTCAGTCTCTCTGAAGCGAGTTGTTTGCTGATGCAATTTGTTGGGATCGTTTACTGAAATTATTTGGTAATTCCTGGAACGCAGTGAAACTGACACCATTGCAGTGGGCAGCAGTAGGAGAATATTCACAATTAGCATTCTAACATAATATTACTGAAGTTAACAGGCATTTTAAAAGATGAATTATTGCCGCTAAGAAGAGAGTATCAAGAATCTGAGTGGTTTTGAAAGAATTTTTGACTCTTTCACAGACTCAGGGGGGAAAGCGATATATAGATATCATTGGGTGTTACAACAGTAAACAAAAAGTTTGAAAGCAGCTTTTATGTGTTGGCGATAAAATCTTGTTTAAAGCTTTAGATGCTGAACCAGTAGCAGAGATGAATTAATCCACAACCTATCAGTTCTACTAAAAATGTCAAGTGTTTTGAAATGTGGGTTGGGTTGTGATTTAATTCATGCATCAGAGGGCTAATATGCACTACAAGTTCTAGCTTATTCTTTTAAGATGCAGACATTTACATATATACAGCAATGATAATGAATGTAAATCATAAATAACTACAGGACGCAAATGTTTCAGATGCAAAAACTGACAAATTTTTTAATAGCAACTATAATCAGTGATGTTATATTTTTGATTTTAGAAGACAATTTTACAAGAAAGTTACAGAAGAACAGCTTAAATGTAAGTTTTTAATTCAGTTTTTATATATTCCAGAGCATCTGTCTCGCCATCAGCACTTCAGATAACCTGAAAAACAACAGATTACCTTTTATCAAAGCCACATACATATTCTAATATGCTGATTTAACATATTCAGTTCTTATTGTTGTCAATGTTGAAAACAGCTTAAAGCTATATATAAGATTTTTCATCTATTAATCTTTTTTATGGCCAGTGTGTGAACAGCTTGTAATGAAACTTAAAAACTAGACCTTCACTGACTTCCTAGATTGTCTATGAAAGCCCGTAGACTGATTTTTATGTGAAGGACTCGGGACGTTTTTGCCAGGAAAATCAAAGGATGACATGAATTGAATACATATGTTTAATCTATTCTGTACTGTAATGTCAATGTGTCATGCAAAGACAAATTATCGTTTCAACTTTATATTCAAACTATCATAACAGCACATACATACAAGATACATACGCCGGTCTGTTATTGCAGGGACATCGACTTTACATTTTCACGCCCATAAACATGATGCAGAACAAAACAAACTGTGATTGGTTGCATTACTTGTCAGTTAAACGTCCTCTCCGGCCAGCTCCTTGACCAATGAAAGTTGCAAAAAAAGTCCAGACCTTCTGCCGTCAGTCTGAAGGTCTGGCTACCCGAGACTAGGGGCCTCATTTCTAAAACGCGCGTACGCATAGCTTTGCTCTTAGATTGTGTGCTAAAATCCACACCAACGTTTATATATATTTTTTTAAAACGGTCTTTGACGTGGAAAAGTGCTTTGCGCCACATCAGGGCCTGAGCAGACATACGCACTTTTCATTGGGGCAAAGAGTTGGTGGTATTGCAAAGTCGCATTTTGAAATCTAAGCAATTGTTGCCACTCACCATTCTCAATTAAAGGTTTGGACATTGACTGGTGCTCTTTTGTATGTTAATGACATTAATTAGGCAGCGTTTACAAAACAGAGATCGGAAACCATTCAGCTGTGCATAGTTTCAAGATTGTTTGCGATTTATACATTTCACTTCACGTTCTCTGAATTGCACATACGCACATTTGAGAAATGATCGTAAGATCAAATGTTGGACGGCTTCTATGCAACATTTTTGAGGCCCCTGATGTTCGCTAACCATATATCGCTGTAAAGGTATTTTCAACTTCTTTTTACTTCTAAGCAAAGAATGAAAAAGAGCTTCGCTGTGAGTATATCAGGGCACTGAATCAGGTTCAGTCTCTTGTACGTTACATGTGCATGAGTGTGAGCCCGAGCAATAGAGGGTATGCACATGACGTCACCATAGGCCGGAGTGACTGCGGTTACGGCCCCCCATGGACATCCCTGTGCCCCCCTCCGGACAGAGGGAGATGGACTTGATAATAGCGTGTCATTTTCTCACTCAAACCACTGCCTGCTGCTTCTGCTACTGATTGCTTTTAGAGGGGAAAGCTGCCAATAACTGCTCTAGGATCTGTTTTCTTTGTAATAATAGCATATTATTAGCCAAAAAGAGTTGGCAAAAGAACCAGTGCATATCTGTATATGCGTTCGTCAATTGATTCAATTTCCAACGTTTTCGCTTCGGTGAGTAATGTAGCTAATCACAGACATGTTTGTTGATTTCTTGAACGCAATGGCCAATCACAGGTGTTGAAGTTAGAATTCACTCACCGCTCTGGTTTTTGTCCAGTACTGAGTTCTGCACGTGTGCTAATCCTCTCTAAGTGTAGACATCATGTATATAAAAGAGATTCATTGTCAGCTTCACTAATATAATGGAACTGTGTGGGATCACGTTTATTGAATGAGTGACAGCTTTCAGTAATTATAAAGGGGGCACTCTTTGCATGCTGTCTATGCGATAAAAAATAATATATTCAGAATTTGAATAAAATAACATTTTCAATACATAAGCCCATCTGCATGCAGGATTCATTCTCGAAATTGTGATTACTGACAGTAACAAATATTTATGTATCGAAATCAGGCTCATATAAATGTCAAGAAAACACTATTCCTGTCAATATCCATGGATCACTGGATGTTGGGTAAGTTATAAAGAACTCTATATTGAGTCCAATCTTTAGTGTAAACTGATAATCGGTTGTTTTACTCGTGTCTTCCCCTATTAAATCCAGTCATGCAGCAGCTCTTCTGCCACTGCAGACGGGGTGTGTTGCAGTGGAAAAAAAATGTGACGTCAATGCATACCCTCTATACTGTAAGTTGCTGGATGCAGTTCACTTAATGGCCACCGGTGTCGCTAATAACAAAGGTTTCTGAATTCAACATTTAGCACCTTTCACATTTTTGTGGAAACTGTGGTATTTTTTCAGAATTCTTTGATAAATAGAAAATTTAAAAGAACGGCATTTGTTTGAAATAAAAATGTTTTGTAACATTATAAATGTCTTTACATGGATTTGTGTATTCAATTATTTTGGTCTTCAATTATTTATATAACCTGGTCAACAATTACTGTACTTACAGTGCTGTTTATGCACACGGGGAGGTGTAGTCAATCACAGACACTTCACCTGGAGGAATAAAAACATGTTTTTTTTTGTGCACTACATTGTTGTGCTTGCCCCCAAAAAATTTAAATGCATTATGCTAAGATTAAATACAGGCTCGTAAAGCACAATTACCCAACAATTATATCATGATGTCACTAAGATTTATAAAAAATGAAAACCTTAAACATTAAGATTTTTTTTTCCCTTATATTTTTTCTTTTATTATCATTTTGCTGGGTTTGTAATGAAAACCCTTCCTTTCAGACATTTTGTGTGCACATCGATGAATAAACACGTACTGATCTTGTAGTAATCGTAGACTTTCACCACAGCCGGTTTCAGGTTCTGCACTGGTACGTCTTGCAGGAGCAGCAGGCTGATGGTCTGCATCTGCTGCTTTTTCAGCTAGACAAGAACAAAAAGTTATTTTGATGATTTTCTATGGGGCATGAACGTAAGAATGTGGGTCATGTACACATTAATTCTGAATATTTGAATTGATACCTTTTAGTGTCAAAATATCAGCAATCCATCACAAAAAGGTTTCAAACCCCTCAAGGTATTTGAATAAAACAAATAATCTCACCCCATCTAAATATATAATGACATGATCCTCGTCTAGATCCATACGTTTGACAGTGGGGTCTCCCTTTAGCTGTGAAGACAAAGGAAGGGCATGAGAGCGAATCTCACACTGGCTGCACTGCTTGAGATCAAAAGAAAACCAGAGCCCTTCAAGTGTCACTCACAGCCTGCAGAGACGTCTCATCCGGCTTAAACCCAGACAGCAGCTTGATGTTAATGATCACCATGTTGGTCTCCACTCGTGTGCCGTTATACCTGTCATACAATCGCGCCAACAGTCACAAACAGGGTTCACAACTACACATTGTTCTGTATGTAGTCTGACAGACAGCAAAAAGTCTATTAGGTCATAAAGTAAGTTCAATATTCATTAATTTATTCTAGAATAAAATGTATGTTAGGTTAGGTTACTAATTCATTTCCTTATATTTCACAATTAAGCAGTATAATTACAAGTGGAATTTTTACAGCTGTCTGCAAGACTTCTATACATATATTTTAGATTTTACTGATAATGTCTATAAAAATAAAAGTATGATGTCGGTGAGATCTTTTATTTATTTATATATTTTTAAAGTCTCTTATGCTCACCAAGGCTGCATTTATTTGATCAAAAATACAGTAAAAACAGTAATATTTTAACATATTATTATAATTTAAAATATAGATTTTCTATTTTAAAATGTAATTTTCAGCATCATTACTCCAGTCTTCAGTGTCACATGATCCTTCAGAAATCATTCTAATGTGCTGATTTGCTGCTCAATAAACATTTCTCATTATTGTAATTTTTTTTTTTAAAGGATTCTTTGATTAATAGTTTTCAAAAAAATTGGAACATTATAAAGGTCTGTTTTTTATCAGTGTAATTCATCCTTACTAAATAAAAGTATTAATTTATTGGGGAAAAACTGTATTCTTTCTTGTCAAGCAAGATTTTCATAATAATATCTAATATTTCATATTGAAATATAATTTATTTCTCCCAAAATGTCTGATAAACAAGTCGTGTGCCTGGTGTTAAGTCCTCGTGGCTACAGTGGAGATCAGAGACGTTGAAATACTATGGCTCTGCTGGATATGTATGAAATCAATGTCCCGTTTCGTAACAGAAAGTCATATTTTGATTTGAAACCCCATAACATTTTCCTAACACCGTGTCTATACTGGACTATCTACACTGGACACAACAAAGTGACCGTTGCAAAGCATTTGTCCTTGTGTCAGTACGTAATAAATAGAACGAGGCATGAGTTTACTGTCGGGGATTTGTTGTGTAGACAACAGCACTTATTATAATGGGTTATACTGTGTTTTGTCACGTCGCATCGCGCCGCTCACGTCCGGTGTAGACACGGTGTAAGATGTTGATTAATGACAAACAATAAAACTATTCGTCAGATTTAAATGATAATTACAAAATATTATATTTCCATAAGAGTGTTAAATTTGATCGCTAAATTAATGTCAGTAATTTTTAAAGTCCAAGCTTAAAGATCTTTACTTTACATGTATGATGTCAGAAATTCACTAAAATATAATGTCCACTGCAGAGGACAAAAGTCTGTTCCTGGGTCCCAGGAGGTTATAGTGTTCTAGTGAGGATTCTTCAAAATATCTCTCACAGGTTTGAAAGGACATGATGGTGAGTAAATAATGACAGAATATTCATTTCAGGGTGAACTATTCCTTTAAATAATGCATGTAGCATGTATAGCAAGTATTTAAATAAAAAATTATAAATAATGATCTAACGAATAAAATTTGTACTTTTATGTTAAAATTATTATACTCGTGAGGGCTGTTTCCATTCATTAAAGCCACAATATGTAATTTTTTCACCGCTAGAAGTCGCTTACCTGGATTTCGCTGAGCTTTTATTATGCCGCAGACGACCGTTTTCGCTTCTTCTGGTCATGCATTTTATTGTATTAGATACATTATTTGAGTGTGCTGAAAGTTGTTATAATGCTTATCTGTGCGTTTGCTCGGTGGCTTCTATGAGACACTTGTTACAGACTGCAGTAAGGTTGATATTAGGCATGGTAAAACATGGTACTCGCAGTAAATAAAAAAAAACTGATTTAAACAATAAGACTGTGCTGAGCTATATAACAATGATTAGTTTTCTGTCAATGAATGTATCCATACAGTTGCTCACCTGTCTAATAAAACACACAATATATTAAAGCATCTTTGGTGTTTCCATGGTTTCTACAAAATAAAACTGAGTGGAAGTGGAAAAAATGGAAATCAAGGGTAACGCTATGATGTCACTGATAGGTGACGCACGGACAGGGTCTGTGTCTTGGTTAAAATAGCTTATTTCTCTGGATTTAAACATTCTTGGAAACATTTGGGATAATGTAAGTACACAAGTTAACAAAATATATAACATATTGTGCCTTTAAGACAGTAAGAATTGTTTCTAACAGAAGTATGGCTCACCGGACAGTGGTGGTTAACGTAAAAGCTCCGTTCCTTGTGTTGTTGCAAAATCCAGTATTTGCTTTGACGCTGAAGGCCAACGACTTTGGAGGAGGTGGGATATTGTAGTGCAAGGCAAACTGAGAGACAAACAAAAGTATTTCATCACTTGAATCCTTCTCAGTAGTTTAAAAGAATAATTCACCCCCAAAAAATGAAAATTAAGTCATGTACTCATTCTCATGTCAGTCCATTCCCATTTGACTTCCATATATGATCCATACAAGCAAGCGTGAGTAATGACACAACTTTCATTTCTGGGTGAACTATCCGTTTAAGTTCTCAAACTATGCAACATAAGAGGCAGCGCACAGACCTGCACAAACACACAGCCTTTGCCTTCTGCTCTGAGCTTGTATGTGCCAGTAGTTGGCTGCAGCTGTTTCTCCTGGTAAAGCAGACGGTTGTTCCGGTTCACGGTGAACTGGTTTTTCAGCCCTGAGGTGGAGGTCACGGTGACGGTAATGGATCCTTCTGGATTGTAGGTGGCAGCACTGTATTTTGCGAGGGCCTGGAGTGCTACTACAGTATCCTGTTCACAGCAAGAGAGGGAGAGCGACACCATTTACAGTCAATAATGATAAAACACATTATAGCGACTGAGAGGGGTCTAAAAAAACCTGCATGAGATAAATAACATTACCTGGGTAGAGGAGAATCCTCCATAGGCGTTCTGCTGCTTGCTTAGCCAGTGCACTATGCCAGCAGAGTAGTTCAGTCCAAATCCAGGTAGTGAGGGTCCCGAGAGCAGCGCCAGCAACACGTAGGCACTCATCTCTACCTCCACAGAGCCTATCGGCTGTGGATTATTATTAGCCAGAGTCCAATATCGTCCAACACCTGAAGTGTGAACAGTAAGAACCCATAAGACTGGAACACTGAGGTCGATATGTTTATTAAAAGCTAATATTAGTGTTTATTAAAAGCTAATCATTTAGATTAGGGTACTAATTTAGACATGGGTACTAGGGGTCCAAAGAAAAATTCATTTAAAAAGAAAATTAAATATGTGTTTCATTTGTTTCATTTTCATTTGTGATCAGAAGATGGACGAAAGTCTTACAGGTTTGGAACAGCATGAGGGTGAGTAACTAATGACAGAATTTTCATTTTGGGATAACCTAATCCTTTAATTTGTGTTTGTGAATTTCTTGGCTTTAGTGAAGTATATGTCAATTTAGCAAACGCAAAATAGAAAAGCTTTTTAAGTGGAAAAATATAGCGGCCTATCTAAAAAAAAAAAAAAATAATATATATTTTTTTTTTAAAGTATATATGTATATACACAGTATATTTGGAAAATATACATTTTGCACATAATCTAAAGGGATAATGGTACCTTGTCTTTGTGCCTGCCTGTCCAGGTTGGAGAGGAGGTTCTGCCTCATCTGCACATCTCCAGCAAGAGTGAATGTGTAGGATAGCAAGGCACTGACGTAAGTGTTGGTATTGTTACGTGAAGCCTCCCTTAGACATGCAAGGCTTTTCACCACCATGGGATCCTTACACAGCACACAAAAGAATTAATGAGTGTCTGCTTCCTTCATTAGTCACATTATCTGTATTGAGTTAAACTGATCTGTGACTACTAGAGTCCATCCCTTACTCACAGAGTTCTGTACGCCTAATTCCAGCAGCGCTGCAGTGATGTATGCAGAGAGAGTGACTTCATCGCTGACGCCACCCTGTGAGAGCAAAAGCATCATCAAAGATCCTTCCCATCTTCAGCACTTCAATCTCCTCCGTTCCGTTTATTGCCAATCTAACTGACATTTCCAGAGTGTGAAATCCAGGACCACCAGACTAAAGAGCCGTTTTCCTCCCATAAATGATCCATTACCTCCCCAAATCATATTTTCTGAAACTGTATTTGATATTTATTTCTCAATTTTATATGTAGAAGATCAGAAGATTGAATACTTACTCTATGCAGATGACATTAGAACGTCAAAAAAACTATTCTTAAATCACGTTCTTTGAAGAACGTGATCTGAGAATGAATTATTTTTCTAAAATTAATTTCAGTTTTCAAAGGATACAACTTATATAGTTTAAACAGTGTATTTTAAACATGAACCTCACTAAATCCTGGTAAGGTAAATACTTTTTGTAGGGGCTTTTGATATATAAAAGGTCATGGTAATATAAGAATATCCCGTAAGTTTCGGAGCTGAAAACTTCCTTGTTTCATCAAAGAAAAGCTTTTATTGACAGCTGGCTCAGCAAACGAATTTGTCTCAGAATGTGCTTCCCCATGACGTCAGAGTGCAGTGAAATGCCGCCTCAAGACGAACGCCTAATTCTGTAGCCCCGCCCACCGACTCGTGCCTGACATGTTAGATAAATAACATAGGCCTATGTGGAGCTAAACCGGATCTAACTTCCAAGCAACATGCCAAAAGCAACATGAACATTTGAACATGCTGATTTGTCTGAGGTGCAGTTTTGCTGATGCACGTACTTGGCTTGTGGGTGCGCGCGTGTGTGTATTAGTTATGAACGGTTTGTGGTTATATCCACCGATCGGGCCGGCCAAATAATAAAAAATAACATTCCAATTATTTGCGGGTGGATGAGAGATAAATCTTTGTGTTTGTGTGATAAAGACACTTTGCAAGCCCTGTGGGCGAATCATTCCGGTTGCCGTTTCTCCACATTGGAAGTTTTCAAAACAATTCCTCACGGGGAGCCGAAGCTCATTATAATATGCAAAACTGTTATCCAATCAAAGCAGTGGGCGTTTACTTCCAAGTCTTCAATGCGGCACGCCCATAAAAACTGAGCGTTTCAAGAGCTAGGCTCAAAACCAGGGTAGAAAATAACCTATTACTTATTCATTATGATCATAACCTCATAAGTTGACCTCAGACAACAGTATCAAAAATTTTTAAAAAGCCAGTTCATGACCCCTTTAAGATATGTTCTCTGAAAGCATGTTACATTATCCTACAGAACTTTATGTAATCTTGTTTTAAACATGTAGTGAAAGCACACAGGAGTATGAGCTCACTATAGCCTTCAAAAATTAAGCAGTTGAATCTGAAAAAGTGAAATCTATGGACATACTTCAACTGCCTCCCAAGCACAGACAGACTTGTTGTATAAAACATGATTATCCAATAAGCCCCTACTGCACACCGCAAAAGAAAAGCCCTGCAGATATCAATGTTCAGTTAATGTATGCCGTCAAACTGGTGTTCCAGGCCAAAACTCTTATAAAGAAAACCCAACCAGCTTAGGAGACCACCCTGTTGAAAAAAAACAGCATATGTTGGTTAGGTATGTTTTGAAGAATGGCAGCTGGTTTGAGCAGGTTTATGCTGGTCCTTTATTTAAGCTGGTTCTGAGCTGATCATAAGCTGGTCCTGAGTTGGAGCTAGTTTCTTAGGACCAGCACTTGACCAGCTCAAATCAGCTGCCATGCTTCAAAACAGACCTAACCAGCATATGCTGTTTTTTTCAACAGGGCAACTAGACCTGATTAAACCAGCTGTGACCTTAGGCTGGTTTAAGATATTTTTCAGCAACAGATAAAGGACCTGAGCACAACTCTTCTGATCTCACCATCATATCAATGTGGAAAAGCCTCCCAACAGAGGCGAAGCAGCCGTTGTCCATCTGCTGTTGACCCAGCCAATCCTTTGCCTGGTTGATGTTGTTCTGATCTATAAATACATACTGCTTTGCCCCACCGAAAGCCTTCATCACAAATGCAGTTAGCCTGAGAAAACAATAAAAAAATTGCTGTCAAATTCCCACACTTCAGTAAATCTGCCTTAATAGTTTTCAGGAAGTTTCCTTGTGTATAAAGTCCATGTGGACTAAAAACACCTTCTGACCAGAAGGGCATTAAATCCACATACGGGAAGCAGGAATCCACACAGTAAGGCCTAAGTTAAGCAACTGAATGCTTTCAATGTTTCAGACTCACCAGGTGTTACCAGAAGGATCATTCGTCCCAAAAGCGCTGTAAGATCCGTCATAATGCTTGTAAGTCAGCTCTCTTTGATAGCCTGCAACGTAAGAAGGATTTATTATTAAATATTATAGTTATTATTACAATATTTCTCTCATTAAGTTACAATCAGTGTTGGGGAGTAACTAGTTGCATGTAACCAAAAAATGTTTTTTTAACAATTTTAACAATTTCAAAGGGGGGTTACATCTGAATATTTTCTGTAAAAAGCTAGGATATGTTGAATAATATTAATTTGTTTCTTTGCCTGTTTATGATGTGCACGATGCCTCCTGTAATTTAAAGGCTGTTTAGTAAAGCGATGCTATTCTGATGCTTTTGATTGTTTCTCTTGTTTGAATTTGCAGCGTCTGCCAATCACATTAATCCACATTGCCGCTGAAAGCTTTAGACGACAACCGGTCTGAGAGTTGCCACCATGGCGACTGATAAAAATGTGTTCCAGTTCCAGGAATTAGACAAGGGCGCAAATATAACAGTTCAGTGTAATTTTTTTGCCAAATTAAATACTATTGACATCGAAGGTTTCAATGTCAAACCTGAGGAAACATCTCATATGATGAATGTTAACCTGAATAAATCTCTCTATTAGTTTGTCCCATTTTGACTTGCAAAATAGAGCTATTTAACTACAACCACAACGATTGGTCATTAAGTCTAAACAATATTTTTTACGTGGAATATAACTTTTTGTTTTTAGACCGTGCCTGATTTAAATGTTTGAAAATGATTAACAGTTGAAAACATTTGTTAGAAATTTTGAAAAGTAATCCAATGTAATCAGTTACATTAGTAGTAGTGGTCTTAAATCAGTAGCTGATTTAAGCTGATTTAAAACATTACTTTAATAAAGTAATTTAAATAGTTACAATGGTTACATTTTAAATAGGGTAGCTTGTAATCTCTAACCTATTACATTTCCAAAATAACCTCACCAACACTGCTTATGATTCACCACTGAGTTTATTAATCAAATCCAGCTGATGAATGATGCAACGAGAGCTTTGGTGAGCTAGCTTGAAAAATGCAAATGGTCTACAAGAGTATTGTTAAAATATGAACGCATTTCTTTTTTTACTGCCAAAAATAGACTGCAAACAATAATTCCCTAACAGTATTGATCTCCTTACTATTAAAACTTTATACATTTATATGTATTTATAAATATTATTTACTGTTCTGTAAGATGCATTAATACATTAATAATCTTTTATTTCATATTTCCTCACCGCTCTCCAGGAAAGTTCTGGCTCGGTCTTTAATCTCAGGAGTGAGTTGCCCGCTGCTCTCCAGGTACTGAAGGATGTAAATATTAGGGGCAAAAAGCAGCATGTTCTGCTCTCCACAGCCGTACGGCATAGCCAACAGATTACCGATGTTCTTCAAAGCACGACCCATCAGATCACCTACGGTCCAAAGAACCAGGAGCATACAACCATGATTAAAAATCAGAAAACCTTCTGATGAGAGGAATTATATGAATTACATATTATTTCATCTGTATATGCTAATATGATGCAGCAATGAATGTACATCATGTGCATTTTCCAGCATATCTTTTGGCTCACCCAGAACAGTGATGAAGCTTTTGGCAGAATCCTTGACAAAAACTTCGGGTAGAGTGAGAGAGACGGATGTCTCCTGTGGATTGTCTAATGGAATAGAGAAAACAAATGTCAAAACACGTTCAAGCTGTATTTTACCACAGACAATCATTTTCTCTCATTTCTTGTAAAACAAATAAAATAAAAAAACATGCAGGAAGGTTTAAAAGGTAAAACTGAAAGCCTTTTTGAAACTTTTTCATTTTAACATTTATCCATTGCAATGCCTTGCCTCATAGGTATAGAAGCTTATGGGTAGCGGTATTCAATTTGAAATGTAATATGCAAAATGGCAATGCAATATGTAAAAAGGTAATGTATTTCTGTATTTAAATTTACATTATCCATGCCAAATGTGCAACGTTTGGAGCAAACAAAGGTACATTTTCTATTTCCTACACTAGTTTTAACAATTTAAACATATTTTAACATTTAATAAGATGAAAATGTATTACAGAAATTATCAGATATGTTATTAATTATTAACAAATTGTAGCAAAATAATCATTTAAATGTTATTTTTCGTAATTGCATTTTCACTCACCGTTAAAGGTGCTGTACGTTTTTCACTTTACTAAAGCATAAAAAGACCATAATATGCAGATATTGCAAATATTTAGGACACATGCAAAATTCACCTACTTGTTTCTCAGAAAAACAAAGCTACAGCCAGTTATTCTACTTTGAAATGTGCGTTCCATGTTGGAATGTCTGTTTTTGTTTTGGTCTGTGCGATGCCGCATGCCGCCAGTTTACCCAATAGTATTTTGACACCCTAGAGGCCTGTTGCATGAAGCTAGCTGAACAACCTCTGAGTTTCAGAGTAGGTTTAGACTTAACAAATCCAGATAAATCCAACCTGGTTTAGATCAAGTTCAACGGTCTCTCAAAGCTTGGTATAAACGTTCTGTCAACTCAGGTTTAATCCAGAGTTTGCGATTAACTCTGAAGCGCGTGCACCTGAAAGTGTGACACGTGCGGCAAACAGCCAATCACAGTGTCCGTTTGATTCACTTCTCGCAAGAGAGACAGCGCAATTCACTTCTCTTCTGAAGATTGAGAGATAGTTTTAAAAATTATCATGAAATTAAATGCGTTTACAACGCAGGATAAACACTTCTGCTGCAGCGAAAGTTTGAGAAGGCAGCTGAAAGTATATCTGACTATATCAATGCATGATGTGAATCAAAGAAATATGCCTAATAATTATAGGTTCACAAAGAGCTCAAATGAATACACGTTGTTTAAAAGAATTATGAATGCATTATGTATTATATTTATATTAATATGTGGCTACTTGTCAATTAATATAATAATTATATGAATATATTATATGAATTAAAAGTAATTATAATTCATATAAAATAAATATAATAAATAATTAGCACCAAAAGATGAGCAGTCTCAAGTTTTTTTCACTATTAACTGCTTTAATTTGGAACGCAAGATACAGGGGGTGTGGCTTTATTGCATCTTTACTTGCAGCTGATTGGTCCAGTTTGGGTTTGCGATCTCTAACCCAGAATAAAACCTGCTCCAGAGCAGGTTAGTTACCATGGTTATGAACACCGCTAAAAACCAATCCACCTTCTTGAGCCTGAAAAACTAGAGTCCGCTCAAACTAATCTCGAACTTACCTGGGTAGCAGCTAAAACCAGCTTTGTGCAACAGGCCACATGTTGCCAGTTGGCAGAAAACAGCGTATTGCAGCAGCCATGAAAGCCAGCAAACAAATTGGGTCAATGATCGCAGATTCTACCCGACCTAGAGCCTCAGCATCCATCAAAAAATCTCTATGAACGAGATCATATTAAAACGCAGATAAATCAACTCATCAACTTACAGTGTGGCTTTCATTGTCAATTGCGCTCGCTCCTGTTGTGTTCTCAAGTTGGCGACACGTGTGAGCGTCGAGTCTGAGGAGGAAACAACGATCTCCAATATTCTGAATTTGGACTGCAGTACCTATTTCGACCACTAGCTGACATTTCGACATACCGCACCTTTAAGACACTTGTGATTTTTCAGTGTTGCAAAATTCGATGTGGAATTGAAAATGCAATCCAAACTGATCACAAGTGGACAATGCTAAATACAGGTGTAAACAGGGTCTAAAATGTTTTGAACTTCCGGATGTAGTCATAAAATCATTTGAATGGATGGCTCATGTGGTCGAATGCATTCGAACAGCGACAGAAGACCACCTGCTCTTGGTAATTGGCAGCATGTTACAGACCTAAACTTTTATTAAAGCTGGAATAATTGATTAAATTAGACAACACAACACACTGTAATGCTACTAACCTGTTAAACAGATGAGTTCATTCTGAGTGACTGACTGTTTAGTTCCCTCTGCCTGAGATAGATAGATAGATAGATAGATAGATAGATAGATAGATAGATAGATAGATAGATAGATAGATAGATAGATAGATAGATAGATAGATAGATAGATAGATAGATAGATAGATAGATAGATAGATAGATAGATAGATAGATAGATGTATATGCTTAGTTAATGTTATGTGCATTCTGTTCATTATTTTACAAAGACCCAAAACAATATCCAAATAGCTATTATCTAAAAATAAAATAATACTGTTTTCCTTTAGAATAACGTGCATTGCTCAAACACAGTATGACAGTGTTGGGAATGTGTGTTGGGAAAGTGATTATGTAATGTTTTCATTCCATGTTGACTTGTTAGCTTGGTGTTGGAGTTTGAGTCACATGATTTCAGTAAGCCTATTAAGAGTGCTCACATACAGTAAAGGCACGTACCTCCACCAGAACGCTCTGCAACACAGTATCAATTCTGCCTTTGTCCGGTAAAGTCACCACTTCATTGCCACACAGTTCTCGGGTCTTCACCGCCTCAGCGCGCACTGTAATGTTCACCTTTCCTGTAAAACACCACTACACAATTAACCACTGTGTGGATTTAAGTAACAGAAATACCAAAGTGCACTGGGGCCTGCAATAATAAACTCTGTGACAGTCTAGGCAGGATGTGTTAAAGGGATAGTCCACCCAAGAATTATCATTATTCACTCATGTGGTTTCAAACCTGTAAGATTTTCTTTGTTTTGTGGGACATAAAAGAAGATATTTTGAAGAATTTTGGTAACCAAACAGTGTTGGTTCCCATTGACATCCATTATATGAACAAAAAATACAATGGAAGTCAATGGGAACCGAAACTGTTTGGTTACTAACATTCTTTAAAATATATACAAAGCCCTGGCACTAACATGATTAAACATGAAATAAACTTTTCAGTTTGTGGAACCAAACTGAAATTAAACTGAAATTGCTGTTCATTTTTGCTCATATACATAGAAGTCAAAAGTATCTGGCTTACCCAGGGCAGAAGGTGTAACAATCCACTGGAAGATTTTGCTCTCTTCAGAACAAATACATTGAGTGTATGTGCAACCTTTACACGGCTGAGCTGTGAACTGCTGTGAGTCTGCCAGCGTGATCTTCACCTTTATTAAAAGACACAGAGATTTGTATAGCCAGCCTGCAGGAAATGGTTTTACTACAAACGCTTGCAAAACCACTCCAGGACATGCAAGTAAACAAATTACGGGGGCTTACCATGATACATTTAGGGAGGTAGTTGAATACAGAGGCTTTGAGAGTGAACGTCTCCTCACGGATAACAGAGTAAGGGAGGGTGAGGCTCACAAAGAAGGGCTTGAAAGCAGTGAGATCAATGTTGGGGGCCAGTCCAAACCCGACAGGGGATGTGCAAAAAGCCCCTGCTGCCCATTTAGTGATAGTGTCCGGGACATTCTTTGCAACATCCACAGAACCTGATCTCCTGGTTAATTAAAAAAATATATAGTGCTTCAGTATAATTAAAAAAGACGGTGCTGTATATACTGTATACAGTAATCCAAATAGCAATAAAAAAAATTACAAGGTACAAGATACACACCCCACAGGGATGAGATCCCATATCCAGGTTTCTGGAAAGAATTTGCGGATCTTCTCAGCAGGATTTCTCACATTTGCACCAAAACCCATTCCCGACGGGGCCGCATCAAAGACCATCTCCCTACCATCAGCAAATGCATTACCTGTATGAATTGATAGTTTGTAAATCCAATCAGATAAAAAGGGCATTTCCAAATCCTAAACAAAATCAAGTTACTTACCTTCTCCAGGCATCAGGTCATTCCTCATCTCATTACAAACAACAGGTGCTTTCACATCAGAGTTGGTAGCGATTCTGATCCCAACTTCCTAGAAAAAAAGCAAGTGTTATGTGACTGCGTATGTATGATAGATAGTGTGCAGTGAGGCTCACGTGACATTGGAAGACCACTGAAATAAGAGGTGTTGTGTATCTTACTCTAAAGATGTTGTAGACATCATTTTTGAGGCTGTAGTTAGGGTAATAGATCCTGCGCCTGCGCCTGCGAAACGCTCCAGCATCAACATCTACAGGTATGATATGCCGGCAGGGGATAGGCTCCATTTCCTCAATGTTGTATGGGTACCCTGATAAAATCTGGACTGGTAACATTCCAAAGACCTGTTGAATAATGATAAGATATTGATCCGTAGGATTGACAATACAATCTCCTAATAATCACAATTTTTTATTAAATTGTCATAAGAGTGTCCATAATATAAAAAAAAATTCATAAAAATCTAGTTTAAGGTTCTAGAGATGTACTCATTGTATTAATATATATTTTTCATGCGGTTTTGTGACATTTCAAAAAAATATTTTCAGTTTAATAATTTAAAGAATGTAATAACATATTTCATTACATCTCATGAATTTTGCTTAAATTGTTTTTAAAATATTAATAAACAGTGAAGCAGTTGTCAAAATATTTTTCAATATTAAAATATTACTAAATTTTTAAGAAACCATATTTGTAATGTCATGTTGTATTACCAACCAAGTAAAAAGTAATAACATATTTTCTTTACATTACATGGATTTTGTTTTCAAAATGTTTTTTTATATATTTTAACAATATTTTAATACAAAAAATATTTTAACAAAAATGCTTCACTACTTATTTATTACTGCTAATAATATTTCGAATGCCATGTGTAACCACCAAGTAAAAAGTAATGTGGTTCCCCACACTATGAATTTTGTTTTTAATTCTTTTTTTAGATATTAATAAACAGTGAAGCAGTTTTGCTGAAATATTTGTTTTTAAATATTGTTAAAATATTTTAAGAAATAATAATTGGTTATGCCAAGTTTATTTTCAAGAATTGTATTCTTTTAATGAGGCTATTCTTTTTTTCATTATAATATCTGGACAGCTGTATCATTTTTTACTTTATGCCCCCCAAAAACTCTAAATGAATTTTAACTGAAAAATTAAAAACATGCTTATTTAACTGGTAAACTCATCTATTAGTTATAGTTGTGATGTAAGTTATGATGTAACATACAAAGGCTGCATTGAGCTCGGCCTCAGGCCTCAACAGCAGCACACTCTGATCAATGGCCCGAACGGAGCACAAGGAGCCAGGACTGGCTTTCAGGTTAAGAGATGTCTTCTCTCCTGGTAGTGCGGTGAGAGATGAGAACTTTAAAGACACCTGTAAAGGCACAAGCACAGTCTCATCACACATTCATGATAAAAAATAAAAAATAAAAATACATAAAAGCTTGAAGGGCACATTGAATTCTGAAATGGGATTTCATGTGGGATTTTCTGACCTTGTTTGGCAAACATTCTTCAATGGGGAAGTTCATACTGTCTGCTACTGCTTCTCCGCTGGGAAGAACTGTGTAAACCACCACCTGAGCGAATGGAGTCAGAGCTGCTGTCTTCTTCAGTGAGAAAGTCAGCTCTCCTTTATTTTCTATTATGAGAGAGAGAGAGACCATTTGTGAAAACAAAACAGGTACATGCTGAGTACATGATAGACCATAAAAATACAATTGTACACTATACAGAACAATGTAAATGCTCATTTAAATGAGCTGTGTACCATTTTCAGGCTTCACACTCACGGACAGACGGCCATTTCGAGCCATGCTGCCTTTGGAAAGGACCTGGAAAGCGCATGGTAGATAATTAATGTCTGACAATTTATGTAATGCTACACAGCTCTACAACTCGACTAACATTGCGATTTTTTCATCATCATTTCTCCTAGTGTAATACAGAGTCACCCTGCAAAATGTAGGAAACCTTCTAGAAAAATTCTGTTTCTGAACCAAAAAAGGGGCAGCAACACTGATTATTTTACCAATTATTTTCATATTATGGCAGCAATAAATGGCTGATATTAAAAATCTAAACTATTTTGTCTAAATAAATAAAAAATAGGCATCATAACATTATACTGTACAGTATGATAAAAAGATTAAAAAAAAATGGTTATTCATTTTTGAGATATGCTAAATAATACATTTAACAGTGTTATAAAATTTTTGGTGTAAAATTAAATATACATGAGCATTAATCTAAATGTAACAATAACCTTGAACAATTAAATGATATAATATAAAGGTTATATATACACACACACACACACACACACACACACACACACACACACACACACACGTATATACACTCACTTAAAGGATTATTTGGAACACCATATTATTACTGTGTTTGACCCCCTTTCACCTTCAGAACTGCCTTAATTCTACGTGTCATTGATTCAACAAGGTGCTGAAAGCATTCTTTAGAAATGTTGGCCCATATTGATAGGATAGCATCTTGCAGTTGATGGAGATTTGTGGGATGCACATCCAGGGCACGAAGCTCCCATTCCACCACATCCCAAAGATGCTCTATTGGGTTGAGATCTGGTGACTGTGGGGGCCATTTTAGTACAGTGAACTCATTGTCATGTTCAAGAAACCAATTTGAAATGATTCAAGCTTTGTGACATGGTGCATTATCCTGCTGGAAGTAGCCATCAGAGAATGGGTACATGGTGGTCATAAAGGGATGGACATGGTCAGAAACAATGCTCAGGTAGGCCATGGCAAAGGGGCCTAAAGTGTGCCATGTTGTGGCTTCACAAATGCTTTGCTGCATACCTCGGTTGTAACGAGTGGTTATTTCAGTCAAAGTTGCTCTTCTATCAGCTTGAATCAGTCGGCCCATTCTCCTCTGACCTCTAGCATCAACAAGGCATTTTCACCCACAGGACTGCCGCATACTGGATGTTTTTCCCTTTTCACACCATTCTTTGTAACCCCTAGAAATGGTTGTGCGTGAAAATCCCAGTAACTGAGCAGATTGTGAAATACTCAGACCGGCCCGTCTGGCACCAACAACCATGCCACGCTCAAAATTGCTTAAATCACCTTTCTTTCCCATTCTGACATTCAGTTTGGAGATCAGGAGATTGTCTTGACCAGGACCACACCCCTAAATGAATTGAAGCATCTGCCATGTGATTGGTTGATTAGATAATTGCATTAATGAGAAATTGAACAGGTGTTCCTAATAATCCTTTAGGTGAGTGTATATATAAGGTTCGGCGCAATAAAATAAATAACCAAGCAATTGATGGACAAATAAAAAAAGAGTGTCAATATTAAACATACAATGTAGAAGAAATCCAAGGTGTTCTGGCCTGGTTTCAGTGCATTGCCCTGAATGATGTAACTGGCCACCACAGTTGCATCACTGTTACAGCTGAGCTTCTCTGGAGCGTTCTTCAACATCAGAAAACTTTTGCTTTTGGAGTGAAACGGTTTTATGTAGAGATAGCCTGATGGATAATGACTATTACCCCAAAAATCATTCAGCACTTCATCTCGGTTATATTGGACCTGAAAAAAACGTTTGCAAATCATTCTACGGCACATGTGAAATGTTACTTATATACATACTGTAAACATCAAGTTATAAAACAAAAACACTACTAACCTGTAAAGACACAGGGTTTTCTGACCACTCTGAAGTGTTGAAAGAGAAGCTGGCAGTACCAGTGCTGTCTGTTGTCAGTGTCAGAGTGACAACATTATTACCATAATTTGCAGAGACAATCACAGCCTCATTTTTCTTCGGACCGGACTGTTGATGAGTGACCGCAACCTGTTAAAAAACATTAAATGATTAGCTCACAAACAAGCTAACACTTCCTGTACACAATACAGCTATGCTAACTGTTCTAACTCTATAAAGATAGTTGTTAAAAACACATCTGGACTGAAGAATTGCTTTTTGAGCAGCTGTTACCTTCCCCTTAAAGACCATGCCAGGCCTGTATGTATTTGGTGTGTCCACAAAGTTAACATTGACATAATCAGAGGTAAACGTAGCTGTGGTAGTACCCGACATAGTTATCCCTGGAGGAACAAAAGACCATGTTTCATTACTCTATTTAGGAGAATTCAAATGGACAGCAGCAGTTGTTGAACTCTCTCACCTGTTCCAGACTCGTCCACGTTACACTTCACTTGTAAATTTCCACTGAATTTTAAGCCAAATTCTGTCACATTGATCACCCAAGACCCACAGCCAGTCCTGTCAGTCTAAATAAACAAGTAACAGTAATTTAGACTTTTAAAATACAGACCCTTGTGGAAAAGAAGTACTCTTAAGCATATTTTTAAAAGGGTAATTATTACAGAAATAATATACTTTTATAATATACTGTAATGTTTTCAGACATTTTGATGATAATTGCAATTAAATGAAAATCTATTACAGTTTTAGTTTATATTAAATGCAATTAGCAGTGCTTCTTGAGCCACTTAATTAGGACTGTCATTTCATAATTACTTATTATTATTTCATAGTAATTACAATTGTCTTTGAAATATGGTTAAAATGTACTCCCAAATATACAAACAGAATTATGTAAGTTGAAATTTAGCACATTTAAAATGTATTAACTTTAAATATAAAACTGAATATAATATAAAATATAAATTATAATATAAAATATAATCAAGACATTGCTTTCGTATGTTAGCCAACACATAAAAATAAGTGCACTTCTTTAAAGCATGACAAAAGAAAACATTCTTTTTTTAAATATGTACTTTAAAGTAAAACTATTCATTTGAACTTATTACAAAATTAAGAGTGTGAAGAAACCTTCTTGAACATGTATTCTCTTCCAGTACAGTATACTTAAGTGGCCTTTTATTTCATTAATATTATATTATCTGCAAATACAGTTTACTTCTAACATTTGAAGTACACTACAAGCGCACATTCAGTACAATTAAGAGCACTGTTTTTTTCATAAAGGGGCAGTCTATGGTGTAAAACAGCAGATTTTATATAGCATATGCTGTTTATAAAACAAGTTGTGTCAGAAATGCTGTTCACTAAGAAATTGCACAGACAATTATTATCAGCTATTATAGCATTACTATCAGCTCATTGTTATTTCTTGGACTTGGGAACGTATTATATATATAAAGATGCTTAATAGGATAAATGCTAATTATTACAGTGTTTTTAGGATTACAACCCAAAAGGTAACAGTTCTGTGTGTGCAGAAAGTAACTTACCATCATTGAATATGACTTGCATATGCCAACATTTTCATTAAGAGTTTCATAATAATAGTAATCCCAGGAATGCCCACACACTTCAGCACTCATAGACCCCAGAACAGGCTTCCCATAAGTGTATCTGCAGAAAAAAAGTTTTTTTTTTTTTTTATCAGGCTGAACATATCACTGAAACACAGGTATATGCCTATTTTTTCTGTAAAGAACTGATCATTATTTGAACAAATTCTTACTTTGCGCAAACTTTCAGAGGACCTCTTTGTCCAGGGTGGTTATAATAGTTGGAAAATCGATTTTCACTTCATATTTTGGCAGAACTAAAAGAGACGTGGGAGAAAAAATATATATATATATAAATATATATATATATATATATATATATATATATATATATATATATATATATATATATATATATATAGATGATCAATATTGAATTAACATATAAAAGCTGATCTCTAGTTCTGACCATATTCTTTAATTTCAAAGTTATGTGATGTTTGTTGGTTCTTCTCGTCCCAAGCAGTGATCGTGTATAAACCCTGAGTGGCTTCTGGAGATATGGAGTGGAACAGGTCCAAAATGCCACTCCTTGTTGACTGATTCAACCACTGACCAATGCGATTCGAGTTAGGGTCCTAAACAACAGCGGCACATAATGAAAAAAATGGATTTGCCTATATTGCTTTTGCAACTGCATTTAAGTAAAGTAGCAAACAATCCGATACTGAAAGATTTTATACCTGCAGCTCTACAGTTTGAAACTGCAAGAGAAAGACAAAAGAACATAATTGCAGTTAGATCAAAAGAACAATACTATATGTTGCCAGCATAAATAAATACAATTAAAAACAATAAAAAATAAATAATTTTTCACGTAAACTGAATTAAATTTACCACTTGATTGCGAGGCAAGAAACTGGAATCCAGAGACACAACGCGGAATTTAACTAGAGAAGAGAAAACGTGAGAGAATATTAACACATGCAATACAGAAAGATTCACAGGTTCAGAATAGTAAATATGAATGAGTACTGCCATCTGAAGCTATTGTGGAATCATTTAGAAAGAGAAATATTACTTGTTTGTCCAGGCTTGTAGATAGGCCTGTCTGATTGGATGAAAAGAAGATTTTGGGAGGGGTTTATGAGAATCTGAGTGGTTTTGTCCAGGGATGTGTTGCGTCCTCGGATTACAACACTGATTGATCCCACAGACTCCACAGTGACTAAAGGGACCTGGAAGATACAAAATAAAACAAGTCCAACTCCATGATATAACTCCACTTAGTGAATGAAAACATCATCAAGACTGCAGGGACCACTGAATAATTCCATAGCGAAAAGAATCTGCAAAGTGTATAATAAATGCGAATTTTAGGGTTTTACTCGCACAATATATCTCATCACGGATATGCTCTTTAACATTGATGTAATTTTATAAGTGTTGTTCAAACATAATGCACATGAAATGCCATGATCTTTATTACCAGATACACTACAGTACACTCTGTTCTGTTAAGCTATATTTAGTATACAGACCTTAAACGGGACACATTTGTAGAAATCCTTTACAATGGAGCTCTGTTGTAGGATGGACACGTTCGCATTGTCAGACCTCAAAGTTACCACTAAAGAAAGTGGTTCTTTGGGCTCATGGATCTGTGCACACAGAGTCTCCGTGCTGCCACTCACCGCCTGGGAAGTGACAGCCACCAGGTATATGCTGAAAAAAGACAAAACACAAAGAAATATAGACTTACGAGTACATTGCATAAACCATGCAATCACACAAAAAATGGTTTTATAGCATAACTTTAGTGTTGCATAAGCTTAGGGTGGTTTTGTGTGAATGAACAGTTGAGGAAGTGACTCATCATTTCTTTAATTGTGTGTGGAATGCCGGGTGTCTTTAGGGATGACAGTCAAAAAAAAAAAAGTAAGTGGTTGATGCATAGTAAATCTGCACTATGAATGACCTTAGCCTACTAAAGACACGCAGTGAAAAATTAGCACTGAAAAGGCGTGGTGACCTTTCCCTTTCAGCCGCAAAATTTATGGGAGGAGATTGTTAATAATTAATTAGGCAATAATTAATATAACAATGATTCGTTTTCTGTCAATGAATGTGTCACAGTTGCTCACCTGTCTAATAAAACACTTAATATATTAAAGCGTCTTTGGTGTTTCCATGGTTTCTACAAAATAAAACGAGGGTAACAGTAATGCGGGTATGATGTCTTTGAAAGGTGATGCATGGACACGGTCCGTGTCCTGGTTAAAATGGCATATTTTATGGCAACAAATGGCAACAAAATATATAACATTGTTCTAGTGGTTTTTGGATATTTTAATCCAAAAATCTTACATATTGTGCCTTTAAATTAATCACACAAGGTTTGTGCTAGTCAACTTAGGCCTACTGGTATTTTCGCCATTATTTAACGCACCCAAAAAGCATGTCTTAACCCATTTTATGGATGTATTGTTAGTAGATCATCCGCACCTGATTATCAGCAGATCTGCTTGTGACCCTATGCTAATTTGCCCTGTTTAGTAAATCTGGCCCATAGTGTGCATAAACCGATACACACGTTCTGAATAATTCAGATTTATTTGAAAATAGCATTATTTAAAATATCTTTTGTAACATTATAAATGTTTTTATTGTCACATTTGAGAAATTTGAACGTGTCCTGGCCAAATAAAAATTCTTAAAAAATATTAAGCAGCATAACTGTTTTCAAAATTGTAAGAAGTTTCTTGAGCACTAAATCAGCATATTAGAATGAATTCTAAAGGATATGTCAAACATGAAAAGGGTAATTATTCCAATCATTTGTCCGGTAGTGTAGTTCGTTAAATATTTAAGTAAAAAAAAAAAAATAAATAAATAAAAAAAAATTATATATATATATTAATTAAAAGGTAAAGCTTTGTAATGTATGAGGAAAGGGGCATTCCCTGAATTCCCTGTACAAATATGCATTTGATTATATTTAGTTTCTTCTCATTTTATTTAGCATTTTCAGTAATTTAGTTAATGTCTAGCATTATTTAGTGTGATGTGTGAGGTGTTTGTATGGGTAACACTAGGCTCTGTCTTTAGGTTGTTACTGAGTTGCTAGAGAGGCCAATATTGATTTTACCTCACAGATTTAATAGCTAAAACAAGCTGGCATTTTATTATAATACCATTTTTTGTAAATGAGGCTCCTCACAATGCTCGCAACCTCGTCAGTGTATCTCTTTTTACCGTAAATATAAAATGTTTCCAGAGTGAGGACACAAAAATGCAGTTGTCCTAAACTTTTCATCAGTGTTCACTGGAGTTGTGAAAGACGCTCGCCTAGTCCTCGACCTGCAGTTTTCCTCACTGCTCTACCCTCTGTTATCTGGTATTTGTGAAGATAATAATCAGAAAGGTTCTTACGGATCAGTCGCTCCACTCGTTAACGACGCTTGCAGCAGCAGCAGCGGCAACAGCGACAGCAGCAGCAGCATCATCCTGGGCAGTTATTCCGGCACATGCGCAGAGAACTCGCCCACTGAGCTCTACAGTGCGCACTTTTATACACGTCTGCCTCCTCCCTGTCGACCCCACCAAGGCAAGGGAAGTTGTGAAACTGGTATGAGAAGTTGGATAAATTGGGATCAATTCATCCTGTGTTGTGTAACAATAAACTGGAGTGATTCATTAAATTTGCAAAGAGGCTGAATGAGTTACACTTGTTTGCAAAGATTACTTTGACAAACAATCTGTATTGATCATTCAGTTATTTGACACTTGGAAATGTTATGCATTGCAAACAATAAAATGAAACAAAACAAAACAAAATAAAATAAAAGGTCAAATAAAATAGACAAAGGACACATTAAAACTACAATGCCAAAACATGTATTCCAATGCCTTAAACCCTTGTTCTTCAAGTTTCACAACCATACACTATTAAAACATAATGTTCCTGAGGGTGTGAAAGGACATTCTCTTGACCCACAGTATGTATTCTATAAAATACTATTCAAAATATGATATAAAAGTTGCATCCCACACAGAAATAATCAAACGTTTAGAACACTGTAAAAAACGATATGACCAATAAGTTATAGCAATATGTTTACATTACTTTAACTCATCAAAATAAGTTTTCTAAGTAAGTTATACTTAAATTATACTTCATTTTTTAAGTCAGTTTAATGTAATTTCAAGTTGAATTGACTTAAATCTCCAAGTTGATTATACTTAAAAATGTAAGGCAGTAATTGTTGTGTAGATGAAAAGTTTTGTTAACACACTGTAAAAAAAAAAAAAAAAAATGTTATCACAACTTTTTATCATTTGTCAAATCAACTTAAATAATTAATGGGGTTTAGATAACATAATATTTTGAGTTTCTATTTATTAAACCAATCTCATGAACATTTTCAATTTCAAAATCTTTTTTTTTTTTTTTTTTTTTTTTGCAGTGCAGTGCAGTGCAGTGCAGTATATGTTTCATGCAGACGTTACAGTAATATAATTACTTTCATTGGTTGACAGACAGATAAAGGTGTCTTAACAAGGCTTAACATGACAAGCACTGCAGAAACAAACTGCAATATCATGTGGAAGAACATTGAACCATTAGAAAAATGCATGAAATATGCAGCTAAATTGCAAAATGTTGTCTTTGCAACCATATACAGACAATATCAAGAGTCATATATGGACAAAAACTCTAAAACACAATTTAGTATGTTTCGGAGCACAAAAGGGTGTGGGTTCACACATGTGTATTTGGAATAATCTGGGATGGGATGAGGAAATCTTTTGTTTCAAGGGCACTACACCTGCAACACAGTGATTCAGTAACGGACTGGATAATTGGTAAGGTGTATCTCTTCCCACTTCCTGCTAAACAGGTTGTATATATATATATATTTTTTTTTTTTATTTCTTTATTTTTGGACATTCATTTGTAATTTGGAGACTTGATGTACTGATTTTGCTGTTATTTTTTAATTGATGACTGTGCTGAACAACAGTGCTCATTCTATTAGTCACAAGTTGTTCAATGCCAAAATGAAAACATACGGAAATATATAGTATTCAGCTGAACTCCCAATTTCTGAAATGTGACGCATATGGGTCATTTCACAACAAGGAGCAGTTTCCCAAGCAAGAACCACCCATTGGTTAAATAAAACGTTTTGTGGAGGTAAAAGGACATAAATTTTGTATAGGTGAGAATGGAAATACCTGCATGAAATAAGAGCAATAATCAATTTCTGTAATTACCTTTATAATTACACTGTTGACCCTTCCCTTATACCATAACCCATCCTTAAACCTATATATACCAGCAAACCTGTCCCTAACTACCCATAGCCCACCGCAGAAGCACCAACATTGTTCTGCAATGCAACAAACTATTTTTATGTAGGTTGTTAAAGATACCTAATATAAAGTGTAACCATTTGAAGTATTTCAGGTTTCTTTTTTTAATTATTGTTTTTATTGTTTAATGTTTATTTATTGCAGTGACCGATTTACTGTACAGAATCGTGAGATTTGTCCTTTTAACCTCAACCACACAAATATTAATGAGGATAATGACTATATTGTTTGAATAAGCAGATCTGTGCATTGTAAACCATGAACAAATTTAAATAAGGACTATACAAATAAAATACAGAAGAAATATACAGTCCTACTGTACAATTCATAATCCACAGGTACAGTTTTAGGTTATTTGATTACAGAATATTTGATGACTTTGGTATTTTTCTACATTGTTAAATTTTAAATTTGTTTTGTAACAATTGCGTCACCATGAAGCAGCTGTGCCATGGCTCCCTCATTAAGGATTTGTACTGGGCTGTCAAATGCAAGAACATGAACAAAAGATTCAAGTGTGTGTGTGTGTGTGTGTGTGTGTGTGTGTGTGTGTGTGTGTGTGTGTGTGTGTGTGTGTGTGTGTGTGTGCGTGTGTGTCCATCCGTGTGCGTGTGTGTGTGTGTGTGTGTGTGTGTGTGTGTGTGTGTGTGTGTGTGTGTGGTCCTGGTAAACCCTAGATTATGGGGACAAATCGTTGTCCCCACAAAAGGGGTCTTTTTGGTCCCCGTGAGCGTCACATATATAGGTGGCTGTAATGACTCACACGATCACAAGGAATAGAACAAAATAATAATTCAAAAATAATAAATCCACTATGGAAAACACTGGAAATTCACAAGGAGTCAAAATAGCACAACCACACTAAACATCAACCACATGGAACAATGCATAGAGCAAACTAAGGGCTTAAATACACAGCGAGTAATAACGTAACTAAATGAACAGGTGAATGAAGGCAGTAACTAATGGCTCGCTTCCACTGAGCAGTACAGTATAGTATGATTCGTGACAGTAAACCCTGATCCGGTTTACGTTTTCAACAGTACCCTTAATTGATGCATGCGTGGTGTATGCCGGAAAGTAGCGATCAATGTCATTCTCGCGCAAAGAAAGTGCCACACTAAACAACAATGGAGGATATACAGCAGATCTTGTTCTTCCTTCTTGGCATGTGGCTGTTTGTCAAAAAAAAAAAAAAACGTGTGTCAACAGTATATTAAAAAATGGCACCTCTTGTGTTGTCATTTCCCTTGCAGCATGCGCAAGTGATGATTCTAGCTCCACCCTTTAGGTACCGGACTGCTGTGGTAGGTACCCCAATGGAAGGGTCCCAAAAAAGTGGTACGGAATGGTTCGGTATTTTAGCACCATTCACAACTTCTGACAATCGAAATGGAAATAACTGCGTAGGCTACCGTAAAGAACTGTACCATACTGCTCGGTGGAAATGAGCCATAAGGGGACAAACTGGCACGCACTAGGAAACTAGTCCTACATATACTATGCCGTAAAAGTATGTACTCTTTTTGTGGAGAAAAATAACATACTTTTGAGTGTGTAGCAGAAGAGTAGGCAAACTTTGGGACATACTATCATGTCATAAAACTGCATATTTAACGGGACAGCTTTGCCACTTAGTTACGTGCATCCTGTCACCGTTTAAACTGCCCTGTCAATCATTTAGTTAAAATCCTCCACTGTCAACGTTATGTGTAGTTCAGTCCCGTTTTCATTAGTCACTTGTGTTTCTTTGTCTTTGGTTTCTTTGTCACCGCTCATTAGTTCCCTTTCAGTCGGTCATGTTTGACGTTGCATCAGAGTCATTCTGACGAGATCCTCCTTCCTTTCTGTCCGCAGACGTGTTTTCTCTCTGTTCCCTGCTGGCTCTCGCGCTGTTTTGTTTTGTCTAGTGTTTCGTCTCTTCTCTTCTCTGACTGCTGCTCTGCTGGACTCTTGAAAATACTGAAATGGAATTGATTAACTGGTCAATCAGCGCAATCGACAAGATTTTCTCACTAAGGAAGGGTGCCCCGGGAGAACCCACCTGCCCGGACGGGACCTTTGCCGCAGGGTACATGAGGGACGCATGGAACAACTGGCAAGTCCTGTGCCTGGAGGCTCTGTCCGTGGAGGATGCAGAAGATTTATACATGATTGGATTATTGATGGCGGGGTTCCTATTCTTTGGCTTTGGGATTGCCCTGACCTATCGGAAGATTGGTAAGACAGCTGCAAGCAAATTCACCCAGCCGCTGTCTGTGGAAATTAAAGAATGCTTCGGGGTTATGTGTGACCGTTTGAAGGAATTAGATCAGAAAGTGATAGGAATTGAGGAACTGAACCGTAACAACGCAGTCCGGACTGCGGATACGCAGGGTAGAGTGGGCTCTATCGGGGGTCAGATCGGTGAACTTTTACGGACTGTAACCGGTCTGGCCATGAGGCTGGACGTAATGTCTAGGGAAACTGCACAGACCGGACGCGAATGCTGAGGACCAGATCTGATTGATTGATTATGATCCGGACAAATTACCGAAGATCATCAAATGGATTAAAAAATAATAAATTGTATTTGCCTGACCTAATCAACTAGCCCAACGAACCTCACTTGGTCCCTATCTCTCGGTTGGGAGGTCAGCCGGGCAGCTGTCTGCTATCTTTCCCTGTGCACTGCCTTATCTCCCTTCAAGGACAAACCATAGAACTGAACTCGAAAACATCTGAAGTTATGGCTAACATTCTCACACAACACAATCTCAGACTCACTCGCACCATACACACACAACCTACCCGATCCCACCCCCTCCAACCGTCTGCCTGTTTATCTATCTCCTCTCCCACTCCATACAAAAAATCCCATCACGTGACCACGTGTACTGTGTCATGTTTATGTTTATGTTTATGTTTTGTTGTGTTTGCTATGTAATGCTTGCTAAATTGCATTCTTGTATTTCTGGAGAGCGTAGGGCGGCGCCTGAATAATCGGCTGCGGCCCGGAGGCTTGCTCCAAACTTCATTTCGTTATACTGTACTTGTACATGTGTAATGACGAATAAACTTCTACTTCTACTTCTTCTTCTACTTCTACGAATGGGGTCTCGCTGAGAGCCACAATCACCTTCGAGTGGTTACAAAATGAGCCAATGGTACACTGAGTACCTTAGTCTGCGGAATTTGCATCACGAGCATCGCCCCGCTCTGTGGGTATATAAGGAGCAATGCGAGCACTCTCGTGTGCCTGGTCATTTAGCACACTGAAGCGGTGTTTGTGGATGGTTCATGTTCCCACTGCGACAACATGACCATCACGATGCTTAGATTGAAACTCAGTTACCTCAGACAAGGTAGAGTCGCCTCTGCCACACCCCAATCTAGTTCCTCTCCCTGTGAGATTTCTACTTTGGCTGGTGGCCAGGGTGATCTGAGGGTGACGGTGTGGGCTTCCTTGACAAGTCAACCTGCTTGGGCCACACCCCCCTCACAGGCACTGCAAGCTGTGGAGCTTCCGGGTGATGCTGCTGGTCCCTCTCATCACAGAGGTCCCAGTGCCTCATTCGGAGCTCCGGCGGACAACCAGATGTCGATCGCCGCATCACAAGGCAGACTTGAGTCCTCAAGAGATGAGGATTTGGCTGCGTTGCCTCCCTCTGGGATGCCAGCGTTGCCCGAGTCTGATCCTGAGCTGACGGCCATGCTTTCCCGGGCAGCTGAGTGTGTCGGGCTCCTTTTTTTTTCTTGTACTCATTTCTTGTGTGGAATCCTCCACTGCGTCCCGAGGGCTCAAGACTGGATGATTGGCTCTTGGGGGCTGAATGCGTTAATCGTCAATGCCCCCCACCAGTTCCTTGCAATGCACCTGTGTCACCTGCACCCATGCCACAGCGAGGAGACAACCGCAGTGTCAGGCCAAGTGGCGTTCCTGAGACGGGCGACCCATTGATGGAGATGTCAGCTCTATAGGAGATGGTAGCAGGACCACTCCTTCCCCCGGAATCTTTTGTTGTTTTTGTTCTGTTCTGCCACGGGCCCCATGGCCAGTGGTACCCAATTTTCAATAAAAGAGCCGTTTCCTCAAGAGGCTGCAGATGACAGCAGGCAACGTGACACCTCGCTGCTCTCATCCTCCTCTTTTGTCACTAATAAACAATCAGAACCAGCCCAAGGACGCCATGCCTTCTCACGCCCCCACTGTTATTACACAGAGTCAGATGAGTGCACGCACTTTGCCCTCGCCAGGGGACGCTACGGCTCCCATACCAGGGCCATTTGTTCTGACTCTCTGCACCACCGTGGGTACGCCTGTAGTTCTGTTAACCCCGCTGGCTCAGTTTCTGGGGTCCCGCTGGCTCATTCGAAATATCAGTCTCAGCTATGCAATTCAGTTCGCCCGGCGTCCCCACAGGTTTTGGGGTGTTGGGCAAAGATGCTCCCATCATGCCAACAGAGGTCACTACCCTACTGGCGAAGGGTGCTATCGAGCCAGTCCGTCCAGTCGACATGAAGTCAAGGTTTTACAGCACATACTTTATCGTACCCAAGAAAACTGGTGGGTTACGACCAATTCTGGACTTGTGTGCCTTAAACTGGGCCTTTCACAAGCTCCCATTCAAGATGCTAATGGCCAAAAGCATTTTCGATTTCATTCGTCCTATGGATTGGTTTGCAGTGATAGGCCTGAAGGATGCATATTTCATGTCTCCATTCTTCTTCGACACAGACCATTTCTCCAGTTTGCTTTCGAGAGGCAGGCATATCAGTACAAGGTTCTCCCATTCAAACTAGCCCTATCTCCCTGCGTCTTCATGAAGGTCACGGAGGGAGCTCAGGTTCCATTTAGGGAGCAGGGGGTTCGCATTCTCAGCTACATTGATGACTGGCTGATACTAGCTCACTCTCAAGAGCAGTTGTCTGAACACAGGGACCTGGTGTAGAGTCACCTCACCCATCTGGGCCTTTGGGTCAACTGGGAAAAGAGCAAACTCTCCCCCGTGCAGAGGATCTCTTTTTTCTCTATGGAAATAGACTCGGTTGCCATGTTTGCGCAGCTTAAGCACGTTCAGTCACTGCTGAATTGCCATGAGTCCATTTGAGGGAAAGAGAGCAGTCCCACATTTCAGAGGCTCCTTGGGCATATGGCGTCTGCAGCGGCCATAATACTGCTCAGGTTGCTTCATATGAGATCGCTTCAGCACTGGCTTCATGCCCGAGTCCCAAGAGGGTCATGGCAACAACACACGCACAAAGTGACAATCACTCCGGCTTGCTGTCAGACCTTCCACAGGCAGAACCTTGCTTTTCTACAGGCAGGTGTTCCCCTAGAGCCAGTTTCCAGGCATGTTGTTGTGTCAACAGATGCCTCTGCCACGGGCTGATGTGCCATGTGCAATGGGCATGTTGCATCAGGCTCCTGGACAGGACCACAACTCCAGTACAGCTTGCACTGCAAGATCAAGGAGGACGAGAAGCAGGTCTTCATGGTTGCGCTCTATTGGCCCAGCTGGACCTGGTACTTGTACTAAAACTTGCACTCCTCGCAACAGCCCCTCTGGCCAATCCCTATGAGGAAGGACCTCCTTTCTCAGAGACGGGCCACCCTCTGGCACCCGCTTCCCGACCTGTGGAACCTATGTGTGGCTTCTAGATGGGTTTAAGTACCTTGCCACCTCAGGTGGTAGCTACTATCTCTTCAGCTAGAACCTCATCTACCAGACAGGCCTATGCTCTGAAGTGTAACCTCTTTTTCACTAGGTGTTCTTCTCACCAAGAAGACCCCTGAAAATGTCAGATCGGGTCAGTGATTTCTTTCCTTCAAGAGGGGTTGGATCGAAGGCTGTCTCCTTCCACCCTGAAGGTTTCCGTGACTGCTATTGCTGCTCACCACAATCTTATCAATGGTAAACCTGTCAGGAAGCACGACCTGATCATCAGGTTCCTGAGAGGAGCCAGGAGGCTCAAATCCCCCTCGCCCTCAACAAATTCCCTCTTGGGACCTCACTGTAGTACTATCTGCACTGCAGAGAGCTCCCTTTGAGCCCTTGCTCTCAGTTGAGATTAAGTTCCTGTCACTAAAGACAGTGCTTCTGACGGTTGTGGCTTCGGTGAAGAGGGTCAGGACCTTCAGGCATTTTCGGTTGATGAATTGTGCCTAGAATTCAGGATATGTGCCCAAAGTTCAAAGACCTGCCATGCCCCCTAGGGGGTGAAGGCACACTCAACCAGGAGTGGCTTCCTCCTGGGCTCTGGCGCATCTGTAGAGCTGTGGGCTGTGCGACATTGCAAGATTCTACAATCTCTGTGTAGAGCCTGTGTCCTCTCGTATACTTGCCCCTTTGAGCCAATAAGTAGGACCTGCTCTGTGTCATTTGCTTGCTGTGCCATTCTGCTCCACGGACTGGAAGCATGCTCTATTTTGCTCAGGTGAGTTGCCCAGATTCTGAACCCTGGGTTCCTTCAGCACTGTTGATGTCTAACACTTCTGCCCTGTTGGTCAACCCCTGTGTCAGGCTAGGTGCCTCCATGTGTTGTAATTTACCCTCTGGGCAATCCCACGTGTGTATTTCCATGGTAAGCCTACCTCTGTAGCACGTCTTTCCCTTGGCAAAGACTACTCTTGCCATCTCTGACATTGAAACATTCCACCCTGTGGGCTGGCTACCTCAGAGAATTTCTATATGTATTACCGTCATGCGGTTAATATGTGCTTCGTAATACCTCCTTCATGCAGGCAGCCTGTTGGATACTTACAGCTGGGTTATGCCACTCAGTGTGTTCTGTGTTAAGTCTGGCTCCGTGTTTGTGCCGGGACTTAATGATTCTGAGTGGGCTGGAGCTTGCGATGCAAATTCCACAGACCAAGGTACTCAGTGTATCATTGGCTCGTTTTGTAACCACTCAAAGGTGATTGGGGCCCATTCATCAGACTGACTTTGACATAACATCTCCGTTCCCTCCTTCAGGGAATAAGGGTTATATACGTAATCTAGACGTTTCTTTGGACAGTGATTATCATCACAGCTGTTTGTTATTTTGTCATCATCACTGTGGATTTAAGTTCCTCCTTGTGCACTCTTCATTTGTCCAGTATTGTTCGTTTCACATGCTATCTTGCATGTTGGCTGTCTAGTTTTGAGTTAAACCTTGTATTATATTCACTTCATCTTCGTCTTTCTTGAGTTTAGCATTACAGAATACCAGACCAGAAATGTATTACTCTGCAAAATTCACTACTGTGGCTCAGAAGAGGATAGAATATACAGTTTGTACAGTATAAAAGTCATTAAGTCTATGGAATGTCACCATAAAACATCGAAACCCATTTTCAACAGGGACTTCAACCTGAATGCACTCTAACTCATGGGGACCTAAATTGAGGTCCCCATGAGGAAACAAGCTTATAAATCCTACAGAATTAGTTTTTTTTTTTTTTTAAATGCAGAAAGTTTTGTGTGATGGGTAGGTTAGTGTAGACGGATAGAATATACAGTTTGTACAGTATAAAAACCATTACGTCTATGGAGAGTAACCACAAAGATAGCGAACCAGAGAGAGAGAGAGAGAGAGAGAGAGAGAGAGAGAGAGAGAGAGAGAGAGAGAGAGAGAGAGAGAGAGAGAATTACTAATGAATGTTTAGCGATATTTATTTTTTCAATATAATATGTATTTTGACCATGTGCATCAGAGAAAGACTTTCCCTCCAAACTATCTTATTTTCATCAAGTTTTCACAGAAAGCTTCTAAAATTTTATTATTCATAAAATAGTACTATTATAAAATATATTATGTATATATCTGCAAATTGTGAAAGTCAAATGTGAAACAATGTGTACATTTAAAATGCAATTGTTATTTCTATAAATTATTATTATTATTATTTTTAAATAAACTTCAATCTTAACATCCAATTCAAACAATGTTGTTTTTTTCTGCAGGTTAAGAATGAAAGCTCATTTATTAAGCTTAACAGAACACACTCAATGGGTGTGGAACGTCATTCTGAATAGATTCTTAAGGATTCAGCAAATAATGCATGCTGGAAAACAAGCGCACAGTGCAGAGCTGAACCAGAGTGCTTCATATAAATCTCGCACCTGTCAGCTGTCATCCGTTGAAAAGTGACAACAAAGAGCTGTCAAACACACTCCTACCTCACCTTTGTTTTGCAGGTTACATGCCTGAACACTGTCAAAGAACAGTGACAATCCCTGTGCCTTTGCTGCATGTTTGTTTTGCATTTTACACATCTAATGCAAAAAGGAGTGTTTTCCATTTTCAAAAGTAAACTGTTAAATAATATAGTATTGCACTTTGTATTATAAAAAATATAACACTTCATTTTAGTGTCCTTTAAACATCTTACATGTACTTACTAGATAATACAATTATATTGTGCATAATTGCAGGCAACTAACCCTAAACCAAACCCTAAGCTCAATTATGTTGTTAATTAATATTACTCAGTACTTATTTATAATTACATTGTAACAAGGGCGCCTTAAAATAAAGTGTCAAAATGTTGATGCCATATACTGCACTGTAAATCCATAATACTCAAATTGCTTAATTGATTTAGGACAAATTTTAATTAAACAAATTAGTTCAGTCAAATTAACTGTTATGAGTATTTAGAAGTTCCCAACACTGACATATTTCAAGTAATTAGATTTTTTTTTTTTCATTGTTTTGAGTTGTATGTACTAATTTCCTTTAATTTAGACTAATTTAAGTTTAACTGAAACTGGGCTGGGATTTTTTATTTCCCAGCATGCTTTGCCCATGGCACTCGAAAATGCTAAAAAAAAAAAATTTGTGCAAGATTAATTGCAAAGAGAGATTTAGTAGTGATTAATGTTTTGTTATGCTAATTTAGAAGAGTTTCTGTTAATGTGGGTTTTTGGAGAGTTGCCATGGTGACAAGTGACGCATTCTGCTTGCACTGAATGAAACCCTAACGCTCAAAATTATCGATTGGTTTGAGTAGAGCCAACTCAAATGAAACAGTAGTTCAAACAAATGAACCTTTATGAATATTTAGAACTTTCTTTCAAAACTGACACATTTTAAGTAATCTGAATTGTTTCATTGTTTTGAGTTTTATGAACTTTCTTTTAATTTAGATGATTTCTATTTCCCAGCATGCTTTGCCATAACACTCAAAAGGGACAGTAAATGCCAAAATTAAGTGTTATATTGTTTTATTTATTTGTTGTCGTTGTTTGTTTGTTTTTTGTAGGGTTACCATGGTGACAAGTGGAGCATGAGCATAGTTTGAGAACAGATATATGTTAAATATTTTGATTACATTATATTTTTAAGTCAAATGTATGAATTAGCTTACTCAAATATTTCAAGTTCAGAGCAATAAAAAGTTTGATTAAAAAAATAAAACTTAAACTTTACATTTCTTAACTTAAAACATTTGAGGCAACTGATCGCCAACTTATTCGAGTTCAGTTCTGACTTATTAGGGTTTACAGTGAAGTAAATAACTCATTTGATTTGCAAGAACTAACTAAATATTCTATGTTAATTGCTACCAAAAGTATTTAATGAGTATTTACTTAGTACAAGTAAGGAGCAATTAACATGCATGACTACAAACTCAAAAATTGATAGTTCTGCTTACTTAAAATTCAAATAAAATAATAAGTACAGTAAATTCTTGTAAAAGAGTATGAATACGAATATAGGAAAAGAAAAATACCTCCAGTGAGTTTTTGAGAACACATGACGCACTTGCCTTTCCTGATTTACAGCAATTATGGAACACAACATAATTGATTAAGATTATGTAAAACAATAAACATTTTAGAGTACTCTATATGCACTTTAGTAATTCAAAAGGAGGGACAAAAATCCTCAAAATACATGTCTGTAAAATGTCTCCTTCCAGTGGCAACTAAGTGTTAAAGGTCAGTATTAAAATAAAATAAAAAAAAAAAACAATCTGGTGACATTTTTTCAGCCACTCATATGGCTAGGTATATGGTATAGGGTGAGACGGGGGATGGTTGTAACACAGGTTAATTGTAACACTTCAGATTTCTCCAATCAGGAACAAGTAGCAAATCACCTAACACCTGACTCTGTTTAGTCCTTATCCTACACGTGAGAAAGTAGAGCCCTGTGGCAGACACACATTTTTTAGAGCAGAAAAACACATTTTGATGTAAGAAAGTAATTTTTTTTTCAACTTTTTTTTATTATTATGGCAATTCCTGCTTTGTAGTTAAACTCATCAAAGTTAAATTATTCCATGCAAGTTAGGGTTAGTGCTAATTTGGCTGTTAGTTGACTCTGGGTTAGTTGTAAAAGCAAGACTCTGGGTTAGTTGTAACATAAATTAATCACGTTAATGCGTACCCCAAGTCATTTTTTTCGTTAGATTTATACATTTTATTTATGTATTTATTTATTTGTTATTTCAGTATGCCTATAGGTCAGGGCTGTCCAAACTCGGTCCTGGAGAGTCACTGTCCTGCAGTCGTCCAATTTACCTCAACACACCTGCCTGGACGTTTAGCTGGTTCAGGTGTGTAGTTGGGGTTGTAGCTGAACTCTGCAGGACGGTGGCCCTCCAGGAGCAGGATTGGACACCCCTGGCCTAGGTCTTGGAAGAGAAAGACAAATTGAGGGACGTAAAATGAGCATTTTATTCATTTTATTTATTTATTTTTACACATGCACACACACCAATTATGTTTAAAAGTCTGTGTTGAATAAAAAGCTTTCAAAACTGATATTTCATAAATATTTCATAATGTTACTTATCACTCCGGTGGATATAATAATGTTACATCTCACAGGGTGTGCTACAACTAACCCGCGGACTATGGGGTGGACTGTAACATTTCTCTCCTCGTGTTTGAATCAAAACCTTTCTGTTTGTGCTGCAAAGATAAAAAGATATGTCATTTAATAGCTGACACTTGTAACCACTCTTAATCACATTTTGAACGCACTGGCTTAAAACAACTCCAAAATACAGACAGAAATGTCAAAAATGTTACAACCATCCCCGGTCTCCCCTATAGATTTTATCTGTACAAAGTCAGACTCCTGTGTCTGTCCACACTAAATAAAATAGTGAGCTGGCAGTTGTCTGATCTGATGAAATAAAATCATTCATCTTTCTCAAGCAGAAAATTTGTGTGTGTAATTTTGTGTGTGTGTATGTCTGTTATCACTGTAAACAGCGATGAGCAAAATATTTTCATTTTAAACCCCATATTTTCTAATCAAACCCTTCAAAATACAGTAAAGACCACACTCCCGCAGCGCTTTCAGGTCTCAAAATCTCACAGACTGATTACTCAGCCTTGATATAGTCTCTCATTTAAACGCTGTTTTAAAGAGAGAAAAATTATCATAATTTCCCACTAATTACAGATGTAAGAGTATAACTGGCACCTTAGCAACAGAATTTCTTACAACCCATGTGTGCATTTCTAATGTTACCCCAGATAGAACATAAAACATTAATGGGGGCAGGATTCTTTGCAAGCTGGTGATGAAATTATGGTGTAACCTTTATCAATGTACCAGAGTCTTCATGGCAGCGAAGCAAGGATGGATATCACAAAACAGCTATTCTTACTGCAAATGTTGTTATGATGACAAATCACAAAGAATGAAAAAAAAAAAAAAAAAAAAAAAAGAAAAGAAATAGGAAAAGTTGCTAAAAAATAAAACATAAAAAGATTTTCCTCTGACAAATGTGAAAGGCACTATTCTGCAGTGGAGTGCATGTCTCTGATAGATGTGGGCACTCAGAATCCGAGAATGACCTTGTTCTCTTTCAGAAGACACACGTTTATATAATGTATATTTTACATGAGCATTTAGGACATTCTAATAAACTTTATCCAGAGACATGATGCACTCAGGAAATATTCTTTTTGAGAGACTTGTGTGCATATACTTGTGCACATATCCACTGCAATAATAATAATAATAATAATAATATATATATATATATATTACAAACACATACAGTAAAGTTGAAGATGATCAAAAACCTAAGACCCTGGTAACAGAGTGAGAAACGCAGACAGGGAGAGCAGTATTCGTTTTGACTTGGCAACAGGAGAAGATGAGGTTCAATCAGTTTTATTAGTTTCACACAGTGAGAAGTGTGCAATGAATCCAAGCATGAGGTCGTATCAGAGTTTTAAAGTAATGGAGTCAAACTGAAATATCAGATATGTGATCTAAAAATTCATGCTTTAGAAATTCTATATTTTTCACAATTTAAAAAGACTAGCTAAACTAAATTGAATGTGGATAATAATGCATCAGAATTCCACTATTTATTACATTTTAAAAATTTTAAATAATTTGCATTATTTTGTATTTTCTACACTTTTTGGATTCTGTGACAGTGGAAATGAATTGAGGAGAATGGGGATAGTCACACTTCTTACCAGTGAATATTTCTTAAGGTTTATTTTTACATAGACACAAACCTCACAGTCGCAAAAACAGCTTTCCACCATTAATGACCAAAAAAAAGATACAGTTTATTGAACACGTTGTCACATAAACTGCTATTAAATCACCTTTAATAAGCTTTTCCGTAAAATGTGCAGTAAAACAATTATGAAATGCAAAACATATGAAATGGGTTTTTTTGAACACACACACTCAAAAGTTTAGGGTTAATAAGATTTTGTACTAATTTTGCAAGAAGTATTTTATGCTCCCCAATTCTGCCTATATTTGACTAAATAAAAGAGTCATATTGTGAAATATTATTACACTTTAGAAGAACTGTTTTCTATTTGAATATATTGTAAACTGTAATTTATTCCTGTGGTCAAAGCTGAATTTTCAGCATCATTCCTCCAGTCTTCAGTGTCACATGATCCTTCAGGAATCATTCTGATATGATGATTTGCTGCTGTGACAATTCTGATAGATTTTGAAAACAGTTATGCTTAATATTTTTGTGGACACCATGATACATTTTTTTTTCAGGATTCTCTGATAATGATCAATGAACAACATTTATTTGAATTAGTTTTTTTTTTTTTTCTCAATGTACAAATATCTTTGTCACTTTTGTTCAATTTAATGCATTCTATATATGTGTGTGTGTGTGTATATATATATATATATATAAATAAATGTATTGTTTTTTTTTTCCCTCACTGACTCCAACATATATAGCCTATCCATAGAAAAAAAATGTGAAAACTGAAATGCCCCAACCTGACACCGTTGCCCTAAGAACAGTTCAGTTCAACTCTGCCTTCATTCTATAGTTGACACCTGTCTGAATTTATATCCATCAGCTACAGTATACATATTATGATATTATAATTTGAGTTTTGGAGGACAGAATTCTCTCTCTCTCTCTCTCTCTCTCTCTCTCTCTCTCTCTCTCTCTCTCTCTCTCTCTCTCTCTCTCACTCTCTCACTCTCTCACTCTCTCACTCTCTCACTCTCTCACTCTCTCTCTCTCTCTCTCACACACACACACGTCTGGTTTACTATCTTTGTGGGGACTCTCCATAAATGTAATAGTTTTTATACTGTACAAACTGTATATTTACAGCAACCCCATCACACAAAACTTTCTGCATTTTTACATTTTCAAAAAAAACCTCACTCTGTATTATTTATAAGCTTGTTTCCTCACGGGGACCTTGATTTAGGTACCCACGTTGACAAGTCCCCATGAGTCTGTGTGCGTTCAGGTTGAAGTCCCCACTGAGATAGAAAAAAACATGTACATATATACACAATCTAAGACCTCTTTGATGTTTGAAACCAACATGCAAAACCACAGCTAGAGCAACACATACAATCGTGTAATTGGACTTCTGACTCTAAACCCTGTTGTTACTGAGATACATACAGCTTTTGTGACAACTTGCCCCGGTCTCTGTTATACAGAAATTGAAAGTGTGGTGCAAATCAAAACAAGCTAATGAGTGTTTTTTACAGCAAAAGTCTTGACTTTTTTTTTTTTTTTTCTTTTGCAAACAATGGTCTTAAAGATGAAACCTCATTATACATGTCCAAAGCATAAACGGATCAGGACAAATGTGGCAACAAAGTTTCAACTCGGGCAACATTCCAGCAGGTCTGATGCAACAGGGCTGCAACAAGAGTTACATCTCCATAGTGTAATATAGTGTCCTTCCCCGTCGCATGTGGTTAAATAGTGCTTTACAGGGGTCTCTGTGCTTAGATTGTGTGCTTAGATATACACCCAGTCTGGTTTAGTCCAACTGGACCCACTTTAATAATCATTAGGATTTACTTACCCTCTACATTTCAAAAGGAAATGCGCGTATAAAACGCGTCTGCGGACAACTTTACTCGAGATCAAGTGGGAAATCACATCTCTCTACTGATTGATATGTGGACTCCAGGCTGAAGTTCGGATTGAACTTGTCCCGTTGAATTGGACTCTGCGCTGAGGGGCGAGGCGGCGGATGGATACGAGCTCGTGTGATGCGGTTACTGTTTGGTTTGACGTGATACTCCTCTCTGTTCTCCAAAACTTTTGAACGATTTATCGTGTAACCGATCAGTCTCGACATCAAATGAAGAAGACTGAGACAATGTTCTGTTAAATTGAAAACGTGAGCTCCTCCACTGCGATTTACTGCGCTTACAGAAGCTCTTCAGACCTGACCACCTCAGCACGATGGAGTAAGTGTCAACTTCCATTCAGACTTTTATATGAGCTACAACTTCCTGTGCCAGTGTATATCTGTTTAACTAGTTTTCAGAGTTTCTGAACTAGAGAATAACCTGCAGAAACCTACAGAGATGGGTTTTCATCATGCCATTTGTTATAGCTTTGTTTGAAAGTGCATTTAAAATGCAGAAATTGCTTAACTTAGTTTTTAGAAATTTCCTGTACTGCTCACAAGCTTCTTTTCGAACAATATAGTGTAAGGCTCTATTTTCAGGCACTTTTGATGTTTATCAAAAACTGTATTTTTATATTTTTAAATTAAGTTTAATTAGTATTTATAGAGTATAAACATGCATCTGAATTTTAAACTATAAAAAAAAATCCTTTTCGAAATTAATATTTTTAAGACTACTTTAGCTTCTGTTTCACATTTGGCATTGAACTTGACTAGAGGCATCATATTACAGCATACTAAATGAGCTCTAGCAAAAGGTCATATTCATTTTTTTTTATTATTATTATTTACATTATTAGAAACACTCTTATTAGACACTCAATATTAGAAAATCTTATCAATTCAGTCAATTTAACTTAAAATATTTTATAATTATTAATTTTCCTGGTACTCTGTGAAACTGTGCATCTTTTATTTGGGGGGGGGAAAGGAATTTTTTTGAGTTTGTACTGTTTTTAAAAAAAAAAAAAAAAATGGAACACTTGAAAATCTGAATTAACAAGTATTTTTTCCTTTTTATTTTAATATAGGTTTCAGTTTTTCACATCTCTTTCCTGTATGAGGCATTTCTTCGATTCTCATGCGTTGTACGCAATTCACCATTACAATCGAAACACTGCAAATTGTGGCGGCATATATTATTCCCAGGAAGACTCCCCTCATTTGCACAGCCGGCTTAAGAGCTCCCTCTTTCCTACTGGCTAACGAAGGCCAATCATAGGCGGAGGGAGGAGTCTGCTCAGACGTAGGACTAAATTGGTAAGCAGTACGACACTTTTATTTTGTCCGATTGTTGGTGGGAACCGCACTGCAGCGTATGTGTTAATGGCGTACAGTAAGTAAAGCAAATATTTTGGTGATCCACATCGTTTCATCTTTTTTTTTTTTTTTTTTTTTTTTTTTTTCTACTTGCATGTATTGTTTAACAGGGAAATATGTACATTTTCATAGTTCAGTGTTATATTTCTGGATCCATGCATATGTTGAAAATATTCCGTCTGTATGTTGATATAATGCTGAATTGTTTTTCCTCAACAGATTGGATGACAAAAACTTTTGACGCTTACCCAAACTCAACTTCCACGGAATCCTCTCCTGGTTCCTCAATCCCACCCTCACCTCTGGAGCATGACGTCCAAATGCCCTCCGACTTGGAGGTTATGACCACTCTTCTTAAAGAAGAACTGGCTCAACTGGAGGATTATTACCTGTATGAATCAACGCCTATGAAATTGGAAAAATGGCAAAAATGTGACAAAAGCCTACAAGCTATGGCCACGCAGTCATACTATCAGTTACCCTGCGCTTCGTACAATGCAAACCAATCTGAAACGAATCCCAGGCTGGTGTCCCTGGCGACTGGAGAGCTCGACCTACGAGGCTTCTGTGGGGGCTCTATGAGCCGACCGAAAATGTCTAGACCTGGCCCCTACAGCTACATTCGGACACACTGCAATAGCCAAAGAATATCAGCAAACGGATGTAAAGATGTGGAGGTGTTTGAGAAAGAAACGTGGACTTTCAAAGGGACTCATTCAGGTTACGCAGAGCTGGCTTTTGACCAATGCTCTGTCGACAAACCCTTCACAAAGAACCACGTCGGTGCAAAGAAGGTTCGAGAATGTGCTATACTGTTGAAGGAAGAAGAAAAAAGTTGCTTCACGGAAGATGTGTTTTACAGAGCGGAGATGATGAGAAGTTACGATCTCGGTGGGTCCCTGGAGCCCCACCACAGGAGAGAGGGCCAGAGCCACGGGATGAAGATGCTCGGCCACGACGGGATTGCCATGCCGGTTTTGCAGTGCGCCGAGAACGAGAGCTGTCCACCATATAAACAATCCGAAGTAGCCGAGTGTTACTTTCATCAGATTGCTGCCAATTTAGAGCCATATCACGGCTACATGAATGAAATCGATCAGCCAATCAGAACTGGGGCTGTTGATATCCAGAATAATGACTACTTGCACCATGAATGCCTTGGGGATCAAAGCTTTGAATGTCTGTCCGGTGACAGTGTCGGATCCTCTTTGGAGTTGCCTGTCCAGAAACCGCTACAAAGGTCACGGGAAAGTCAGTGTGTGTTTAAACCAGATGTTAAAGTAGGTTGCTCGGAGAGAAACCATGGAGAACGCAAGCAGAAGAAGAGAGACCAGAACAAGTCTGCTGCCCACAGGTACTGTAGCCTTTTTTTTTTTTTTTTTTTTATCTATGTTTTATGGGGACAAATTTAAGTAGTCGCCTTGTTTTGCATGTGTCCTTAGTCAAATGAAAACTCTAGAAGTCAATTAAGAAAGCATGTTTTTGTTTGGGATCATACGAGCAGAAGAGCTGAACCATGCTATTTTATTCCACAAATGTTGCCAAAAAAACAATAGGTACCGTCAGCGTAAGAGGGCGGAGCAGGACTGTTTGGAGGAGGAGCTTCATGGTTTGGAAGGGCGGAACAGAGAACTTCGGGACAAAGCAGAATCTGTAGAGAGAGAGATTCAGTATGTGAAAGATCTCCTGATTGAAGTCTACAAGGCTCGCAGTCAGCGCTTAAAAGAGGATTCCAGTGCCTAAACTGTCTCTTACCAGCATTTCACTTATACCAGGCTCTGACAGCATGTTTTTATGCTCTGAATAGTTAGTGAACCTCAAAAAAAAAATAAATAAATAAATAAAAATACAAGAGCTCATGTATTAAAAAGGTTTTGTTTTTCCAAAGCGAAAGCCGCATGGTTTCATGAAACTGAGAGCATAATATCTGAAGCACTGTGATGATAGCCTAGCTTGGTATTTAAATTTACAGCGATATATTTAATGAAAAGCTGCCCATCAAGATTTGACTGAATTTCACATGGGACATTACATTTCTTTAACCCTACTGACTTGTTTTAATGTACAAAATAAGATATTCTGTACAGGCTTGCTCCGTTCTTTATTTATCATGAAATGTCATGCTTAACTCAACAGCACAACATAATGAGAAATTGTAATAAATGTAGCGACACGGTCACAATTTTTACTATTGTAATAATGCAAAGCACTGCAATGTAAAATGTCACTACTTTTTGCTTTATAATTTCATGTATTTCATTATGTCTCTCCTTTATTTGTGAAATATTTCATGTAATTATATTTAGAATACAGGAGAGCTTTTTGCAATGATATTTAAATTGCTTAAAAATATATTATAAACTAAGGTTTATAGCATATTAATGACTGATTTTTTTGGCTCAGGTATGGAATGCATGTCTAATACATTGAAAAGCATGTTGGGTTACAATTTATTGCATGACCCAAAATAAGAAATGAATGCTTTTGTGCATTATGACAATGTAGAATTTTTATTTCGCCCATTTGTTTTATTCTCATTAACATTGTGCTTTAAAATATGTGCTTTTTTTAGAATTAATGTGTAATCAGTATGAGATACAGATTGTTTTTATGCAGGTTTGCGGAAAACAATCACTGTCATTTGCTACAGGACTTTAAAATTCAGAAGAATTTGAATGATTTCAGCCTATTTGAACAGGTGCAAATTACTACAGTTAGTATACTGTGCTTCTGAAAACAGACAAGCGTAGCAAATCTGAATGCATTTATTTCTGCAGGTCCTAATGCGTTTCAGAATCTACCAACACTTGATTAATAAATACAAATTATATTGTGCAGTAATTCTTATTTTTGGTTGATTCAAATGTCAATAAATGATTCTTAAATATTTTATGAATATTGTGATGAATAATTATTTTGCTTGTTTACACACAGACACATGCTGATAAATGATCAAAGACATAATAAAATAAAATAATAAATCAGTACTTTTCCCAAGCAATTAAAAGGCAAATATCTGATAATGACTGATGAAAATACACTATAAATATTAGAAAACGATTTTATACATTTTAAAATGCAAACTTCTATACAGCTGTTGAACTAACATAATGACATTTTCTTATTTTTGCTCGATTCAAATGTCAATAAATGATTCTTAAATATTTAATGAACATTGTGATGAATAATTATTTTGCTTGTTTACACACGGACACATTCTGATAAATGTTCAAAGAAAAATAAATTCATTTCTATACAGCTCTTGAACTACCATATTTACAATTCTTTAGCATCCATTTGATAAGAAAGGATCATATCATTTTTACATTCGCAGTCCAGCTTTTCCTCTTCATTAGTGTTATATATAGCTTTATAAACATTTATTGTATTTTTAATCATCATTAATAATTCTATTTTTATTCACTATTATGGTTTACATTTTCAATATTCAGGCTAATGTGCTTACAGTAATTTTCTTTTAGCAGAAAATGGACAGCAAACTGAAATGATGTACTGTTTTAACAAGCTTTTGATCTTTATAACCCATTCTAATTATGAGTTCAGCACATTAGACGTGGCTTGTTGTAATGTGTGGCGTGGCCTCACGATGGCATCAAAGGAATAAGCGAGACGGCAGGCAGCGGGGTTTAGATCACAGCGCTCAGAATCAATCAAGTGCCAACTGTACGCCAAATTTGGCCACGACTCTGTTGTATTACAATTGTTTATGAAGAACATACAGTTGCAGGAAAAATTGTGCGCCCTTTTAATTTACCATGGATTTCTGCATAAATTGCTCTTGATCTGATCTTATACTAATAGATAAATAGTTGATTTAAATATCGTGCAAATGGCTTTTGTTCATAGTACAGGGTTTTAATAAGTCGCTATAGTCCAATAATCTTCAAGGAATCAACTATAACCAATACTCCAAATGAAACGCCTTAACCTATAATTCAGCAGAATCGAATTGGGGTAATTTTTTGATGTGGTGACATTTCATCCTTGTTTTTAAAAACGGAATTTCCTTTTTATTTTGTGATTTTACATTTTTTTATTTGAGTGAACTAAATTGATGCATAATTTGTAATGGGCCTAATATTATAAAATATTTCAGAAAACAACAACAACAAAAACATGTATTGTGTAAAAATATGATTATAGTTGGGACAATTTTACTGTACCCCAGGGTCATCTTACCTCAGTTTGGCTAAATGGCCTCTTTGCCTTCTTTTTCAATTATTTTACCTATACTGGATGGTGCAACATCATCCTGTACACAATGATCACATACCTAATGTATTATTACCTACCATGTAATACCTACTTGTTTGAAGCAAAGTGTAAGTCAAAGATGGTGGTAAAGTGGTATGAGCAGTAGACTCGGGAATAATTGCAAACATCCTTATTTTTGTTTGATATTTTGACTATATATATTTCTCTTTAAATTAATGCTGTCAAATCTATTAATCGCATCCAAAATAAAAGTTTGTGTTTACATAATATAAATGTGTGTATTTATACATAATTATACACAGCACACACATTCATGATACACTGTAAAAAAATTTAAAAAAAGTTGCTGCCTTATATTAAGTACAATCAACTTGCATGTTTAAGTCAATTCAACTTAAATTTCATTAAACTGACTCAAAAAAAAATTTTGAATCTTGTATAACTTAAAAACAGTTTAAAATGGCTTAACTTATTTTGATGAGTTAAAGCAATGTAAAAATATGTTGATATATATATATACACACACACACACACATATATATATATATACATACATACACACACAGTATATACATGCAGATATTTCTTAAATATATACATGAGTGTATGTGTCTGTGTGTGTGTGTGTGTGTGTGTGTGTGTGTGTATACATACATACATACACATAATATACACAGAACACACACACATGTAAACAAACTTATGTTGGATGCAATTAATCGCGATTGATCAATTTGACAGCACTAATTTAAATCTGAAGATGCAAGCCAAGGTTTGTGCAAGCCATATAGTTAGTTAGTTGAACAATACTAGTGGATGAATATTTTCACATTATCTTTTAATAATAACTTCCCCCAGCCTTCGAATGAAGGAGTGTATGTTAAATATTTTCAGAGAAAGGAGATGGTGGATTATTTTTTAAATATATTAAATCTTAGCTACATTCTTCGTGTTAAATTTCAAGCACACCATTTAGTAGCAATGGTGTGATTAAAATCAACATTTTCTCTCTGGAATTTTACAGATCACACCTGCCGTCTTTATTTTCAGTGCTGGAATCTCATTCAGCATGTGATGTGACTGAAGACACTGTTCTGGGGAATGCAAGTTGAGACGGGTGTGCGTGAGAAGCTAAGAGGCGTTACTTGTGGCCCTTAGGGCAAAGGGCATCTCAATCAGCAGTCTGTTTAACTTCCAGCTGGCTGTGCTTGCTGGCATCACTGCAAAGTGTGTGTGTGTGTGTGGCTGGTACAATTACAATATATATGCGCGTCTAGACACACCCCACATATCCTTTGACAGGAGGTTGCCGTTGCCTAGAGTAAAAGTGATTCTTATCATTTGACAAAGGGATAGTTCAGCCAAAAGCTAAAAAAAAATCTGTCATTAGTCATCCGCCCTATCATTTATCAAGGGATAGTTCAGCCAAATATGTAAAAAAAAATCTGTCAGGTACTTGCCCTCATGTTATTTAAAATATGTAGGTTATTCCAAACTGAGCTAAAATTAAATCTGAATATATACAAATAAAAGCTTAAATATGAATAAATACTATAACAAAAACGTCTCTGTTACGCATGTAATCCTCATTCCCCGAAGGAGGGAACGGAGACACAACGTCGGAGACTGATGAATAGGAATCTTGCTAGCGAGAACCAATCTACTTTGAGTGTAACTAAACGAGCCAATGCACATTGGCCTGCAATGATTGCACCAGCTGCTCTTGCACAGGTGCTTGCATCAAATCAGTTTTTCTCTGAGGAGCCGAGTAGGTGAACTGGCACCCCAGTGGGGCACAGAGGACATGGTCTCCGTTCCCTCCTTCAGGGAACGAGGATTACATGCGTAACAGAGATGTTCCCATTCAGTCGGCTTCCTGAGCTCTCTTACCTGATGAGACGGGGCTCACACAGAGAAGTCCATCACTGCTGTTACGCATGACCCAATGAGTGACTATTGGATAACACTGGGAAAGCATGCCTTCCTACAAGGAACACTACGGAGGCCAAATCATACCCCGAAGGAGTTATGTGGGGCACAAGTGCTGATCCATAGCCCGCAATGCAAAAGGGGGCTCCAACCCACTAAGGGGGGCTCTCCCAAGGGAAAGACATGGGCTTCCGTTTAGGAGCGACCGTGGAAAAATATATGGGATCCCTGCAGGGTCACTCATATATACCCAGGACCGGTTCTCAAGGATTCAGCTGCAAAAGGGCCTGATGCCAGACACTCTGTCATGTCCGGCACAGAGGGGGATGGAGTACTTGACAGAGTTTGCTTCTGGAGAATATAAGCATCACAGTTCAGGGCGCAGCTACCCATTTCAGGTGAGGAGAAAACCGGTTCTACACGTAGGCTATAAAATCTAGTGAATGTGTTGGGTGTCGCCCCAGCCCGCAGCTCTACAGATATCTGACAGCAAGGTGCCACATGCCAGCTCCCAGGAGGATATAACACTTTTATTAGAGGGTGCTCGCACCCTGAGCGGATGGCACACCTTGTGCTTGGTAAGCCCAGGTGATGGCATCCACTATCCAGTGGGCCATCCTCTGCTTGGAGACAGCCTTTCCCTTCTGCTGGTCTCCGTGACAAAGAGCTAATCTGAGGCCCTGAAGCTTTGTGTTCTATCCATGTACAGTTGCAGAGCACAGACGGGACAGAGCAAAGCCAGGGCTGAGTCTGCCTCTTCCGGGGGCAGAGCTTGCAGGTTCATTACCTGGTCCCAGAAGGGAGTGGTAGAAACCTTGGGCACATAACCAAGCTGGGGTCTCAGTACCACATGGGTGTCACCCAGCCCGAACTTTAGGCATGATTCATTGACCGAAAATGCCTTCAGGTCCCCTACCCCCTTGATAGAGGCCAGTGCAGTGCACTGCAGAGGCACAAATGTGGTATTCTGAAGTGCTCGGACCACCAGAGCAAGATCCCAAGAGGCTATATAGAGGGAGATCGAGGAGGATTGAACCATCTCGCCCCCCAAGGAACCCAACCAGGTCGTGCTTCCCAACCAAACTTACCTTCTATGGCCGCGGCAGCATAAACTTTGAGGGTGGAGGGAGACAGCCTTCGCTCCAACCCCTGCTTCAGAAAGCACAGACGCGATGGAACCTCTTTGGGGGTCTCCTCGGCGAGAACACCACTCGACGAACAGGTTCCACTTTAAGGCATAAGCCTTAAGTAGGCTTAAATCTCGTAGGCAGTGCTCGTGTCGAAGTGATGGTGTTAACTACCTCTTGGGGTAAGTCACCTAGAACCTCTACATCCCGTTCATGACATGGAGTTTCCCAACGTGGGTGCCACAGGGTGCCCTGTCTTGGAGTAAGAAGGTCCTTCCTCAGAGAAATCTGCCAAGGTGGGGTTGTCACGAGGAGCATTAGTTCTGGGAACCAGGTCCAGTTGGGCCAGTACAACACAATTAGCAAGACCTGCTCCTCATCCTCCCTGACTTTGCACAGGGTCTGTGCAAGTAGCCTCATTGGGGGGAAACGCATTTTTGCATAGATCCCGGGCCAGCTGTGTGCCAGTGCATCTGTGCCGAGTGTTCCCTTAGTCAGTGAATAAAACAACTGGCAGTGGGACTTTCTGGAGAGGCAGACAGGTCTACCTGAGCCTCTCAGAACTGTCTCCAGATCAGCTGAACCGCCTGGGTGTGGAGTCGCCACTCTCCCAGGAGTGCAGCTCATGAAAGCTTGGACATAGTAGAAATAAAGCTTTTTTTTTATTACTTTTTTTTTCTCACAAGGGGCGACGAGTAGACTGAGGGGTGGCCAACGAGGCACTCTGATGGTATGTCAGGGGAAGCTCTTGATTGCCTCAGCCTGCTACCGACTGCAAAGAACTGCTGGGCCCAGTTCTCGCTAGGTTACCCCATAATAAGGACCAGCAATCATTGCATGCCAATGTGTTTTGGCTCATTTAGTTACACTCGAAGTAGATTGGCTCTCGCTAGCAAGATTCCCATTCGTCGGTCTCTGACATGCGGCCGGAAGTGACCAGCTGAATGGGAACAATACTTCTTTCAAGCCTCAAAAAATAACCTAAAAAGTATAATTAAATTGGTTATAATCCAAATGACATGACAGCTTTGTGAGAGGAACAGAGCTAAATTTATAATTCAGCGAAACTCTTCCCCTCAAGCTGTGTCCGGATCAACCAGTCAGTAAACTGAAATTGAAAACTCGATTCAGTCTCTTAAACCATCATGAACTTGCTTAGGATAGCAAGATTTTCAGAGAGCAAAAACTTAAATAACAGTCAAAGCCGTTTATGGTTGTGTCACTTTGGGAGTCCTACAACCAATGAAATTTCAATGAAAAGCAGCTCTGGACATTCTGTAAAATATCTTTTATGTTCCACAGAAGAAGAAACTGTTTTGAGGGTTTGTAAATGACATATTTAATTTTTCTCTTCAAGATAGATATAGATGTATAACTGTTATAAACTTGCATGAAAACAAACAGCCGTAGTCAAATATAACAGCTTTATTATTTTTCCCCAACAGCATGTATATGAAACCGTGTCTATAACCATAGCAAGACTTATTCTCCCTCTCCCTCTCTCTAGAACAGGGTCAAGATGAAAACAGAGCAACAAGATAATTACACTGTTATCTCATCTGTACAAACCTGCCCCATAATGCCTCCGGCACAGACCTGCACAAGATATGACTGATGGGAGTCCAAAAACTCATAAATTTAAGTTTATGAGAACTCCCCTTCCCAGAATAATGCAAAAATAACAAAAAATACCAATAATACAAAAATCTCTTCTGTAGGCATGATTATAGATAATAGCAGACGTGGCCAAACAACAAATTTGTTTCCACAAATCTTTGACATTTTGGCAATGTTCAGATTGCAGGCAAAAGTGTCCCAACTCATGTGACCAGAACCATTTTTTATATAATATATTATATATATATATATATATATATATATATATATATATATATATATATATATATATATATATATATATATATATTATATATATATATATATATATATATATATATATATATATATATATATATATATATATATTATATATATATATATATATATATATATATATATATATATATATATATATATATATATATATATATATATATATATATATATATATATATATATATATATATATATATATATGTGTGTGTGTGTGTGAACAAGCACAAACCACATGGAATCTGATTTGGGCCACTTTTGCCAGGTCCAGACTGCCAGCAAACAAACAAACAAAACAAAACTGCATAACCAGATGGGGTTTTGAAAGTCTGGAGGGTAAAAAATAAAATATTTTTTTCCAAATCAGATTCAAAACCACATAAGGAAGTGATTTCAAATGCGATTCCAAACAGATTTTTACAAATGTGCCTCAGAAATCAATCGGATTTCTTTTGTCACTCTTAAAGTACTTCAGCGCTGGGAAGATGAATGTGTATTTAAATTAGGTAATTTATGTAGTAGAAATGTGAAATTATTTTTGAATTTGGTGCCTTCTAGACTGAGAAAAGCCAGAAAATGTATTTTTGTCTCATGTGGATGAAAGACAACAACTCCCAGAATGCACTTGCTTTGCTGGCCTATGAGGCCACTCCCAAAGCCACGGCTACTGGATCACTTGCCCACCACGGCACCGTCCCTACCATTGTTTTCATTTTCATAATAAAATCATTTAGTTCAGTTAGAGAACAGACACTACAATTAAAAACTGAACGTGTGTGTTCAATATAATGTGAGTGAGCCGAACGAGAGTCACAGCACAAATGCAGCAGGAGTCGGATTACATTCATCACGAGAGCGAAGGGCTGAGGTAAGCGCGGGCACGGCATACATTCACAGTGCGTGTTCAGTCTGGCGTGTTTTCAGATCATGCCTATGGAAGCTTAACTTTCATAGGAATTAATTTGAAAAGTTACCGCTCCGTTTACATGAATGCCCACAGCTGTCCGAGCCGAGCACTGAGTGAGATCCCACCCCCCTGGCTGTAGTCTATAGCCTCTGGCCAAATATTTTTTTTTCCGAATATACTTCCGGATTTCTACTGATACAAAGCTTAATGCTAATTGCTGAAGTAACTCTTTAACGTGACAACAATAACGTCAAAACCGGTGACGAAAATACCGGAAGTATTCAAATGTTATGTCCAAAGATTTCTGCATTTTCCTGTGCGACGGAGGAGTTCTGCATAGCAACTTGACAGGGCACTTATTTGGAGAGCAAGATGAAGCACCTCCAGTTTTCCTGAATCCATTTTGAAAGCCTCGTCACATACATGGGTACTTTGTTACCAAAGCAACCCATGCAGATAGAAGTCATATTTGATCACTTGCAATTAATAGCTACGTTCACACTGTCAGTCCAAATCGGATTATTTTTGTATCAGATTTGAATCCGATCTAGAATTATTGACGTCCACATTGGCTATGTTCAGACGATCAGTCCAAATCTGATTTCCGTCCATATCTGATTGAGATAATAATAATAATAATAATAATAATAATAATAATAATATTCTAGCTACATTCATATGTGGTTTGAAATCCTATTCAAAATCACATTTCTGGAAGTTTCAGTCTGACTGTTCTGATTTCTCGTGGTTTGTGACGTTTGCACGCCACGTAAAACAAACGTCAGACGTTGTTACAGGAAACATGCTGAAAGTCGCTGTAGAAACAATGCTGTTGCAAAGTGCCGGACGGGCAGAAAATTACAATATAACGGAGACTGTTTTGAAACCAACAGAGACGACGGCACGGAAATATGGAATAAAGCTGCGCATACCAGCCTAGGTTTCTGCCGCTGCCTCAGAAGACACAGTATTTCCATGTTGTAAATAAGACAACATCTGTTTTGCAAACTACGTTGTGGTTGTCGTTGCCGTTTTTGGCCGTAATTGGTTTAAGATCGGATCTGAATAGTTGCGATATACAGTGTGGACATCAATAATTTTAGATCAGATTCCAATCGGACACACAAATAATCAGATTTGGACTGACAGTGTGAGCCTTACGTAGTACATAAATCTCTTGGGAATGGATTGTTTTGCAATTCATGCAACATTTACGTTACTCTAGATCAACATTCAATTTACATGGATTGGAATCACTCCAATGAGTTGATCACGTGGTCAATAGCAAAGCCTGAAAGGGACTTTATAGCAAAATTTGAGGGAAAACTAGAAAAACTTGGCTCTTTCTCCTCCTAATCTTTTGCGCATGCAGGTCAGTTTGGGACTGTGATCATTTCACACTCGAATCTCATATTGGCCACAAGAATTTAATTGTCTTAAGAATGTCCAGTACAAACTCATCCCTACATCCTCATCCTACTCATACATCCTAACTCTTATACAATATACTGTATTAACTGATAGGAGTACACACAAATAATACACAAATTTATAACCAAAAGTTTGGAAAGATAAATGAACCACAAATGAATAAAAGCATCTCACAGAAAAATTGCAGCTATAATTTCTACTTTATACCCACTCCCATTAATATGCCATGTGTCTATTTGTGTGTAAAAAAAAAAAAAAAGAGCACAAACAAAGCCCTAAATATGTCATATACATACAGCACCCATATTATATTTACTAAGATATATGCGTCACCCTCTGTGTGCCCATGTAACATTAACTGTGACACATGGCAAAGGTTTAATAATGTAAAACATAATATATATAACCGTTACCATTACAAAAATATGTTAAAAACAGTGTTGTTGGAACACCCAATGCAGAAAACTAACAGGTAAAATCAGCTTAAATCAGGATCACACTCATGATTCCATATTACTGGATTATCAATATTACAACAACAGCATTAAGAAACAGACAGCTTTTTTCCTTACATGTGTGCAAGTAATTAATAATACCAATTTGTTACATTTATATAGTGCTTTTCTGGGTATTCAAAGCGCTTTACATACAGAAGGGAGGAATCTCCTCAACCACCACCAATTAAAAATATTTTAAAGCTTCTCACCTCAAATACTACCATATACCTTGTAATTCAAATTATACATTTAAAAAAAATTTTTTTATATTTTTGAAGAAAAAGTCTCATGCTCACCAAGTACAGTAATTGTGAAATATTACTAGAATTTTTTTTTCTTTGCATTTGAATTAAACTGTCACACATGATTTTCAGCATCATTATTCCAGTCTTCAGTGTCACATGACCCTTCAGAAATCATTCTAATAAGCGGATTCGCTGCTCAAGATACATTTCTTACTATCAATGTTGAAAATGTGCTACATTTTTTTACGGATTCTTTGACAATTAAAGAGCAGCATTTATTTGAAATAGGCTTTTTATGTCTTAACACATAAAAACATTATAAATGTCTTTACTGACACTTTTGATCAATTTAAGGCATCCTTGCTGATTTATATTTATTTGCACTTTTCTTATTGAATGATAGTGTGCATCATTCAGAATTCACTTACAACTTTGCAAAGGGAGAATAAAACCCAGCAGAGTGTATGCATGCATGTATACACATACATACATGGTTGTAAATTATATTAGGAAACGTCCACATATATTGTTGTGCAAAACAAGCAAAATGCAATTTTGCGCAAACTTTGCACATTGTGCAAAAACTGAATTTGTCAATTTTGTCTCTTAGATTCAGAGAAATAGCATGTTAAAAAAAAAAAAAAAAATTTTTTTTTTTCAAAATTCTATTAAATTGTTGTGTTTTAACTGCATTTTGCCATTGTACGCCAGTATATGTAACCATGACAGTCTCCTTAATATCAAAACTATTTACTCTTGGAGCATATAGAAACTGTGGCATTCAACAGACTCATAGGTCTTGCCACCTTTTTTCCTTTTTAAAACGTATTGCTACTCAAACGTAACTAACAGTGGAAGTTTCATAGAAACCAGCTATTGGGCAACCATTGTGTTTTTGTGCAGTGATGCACCTCACTTTTCATCTGAACACTAAACAAAACCTATGGTTGCATAATACATAACTTTACTGTGCCCTGAAGACTTTTCTCATCCGCTAACTAAATGCGTATATACATGTACATGTCTTCATTGGCAGGTTAAAGCTTGTATTCACTCAAAAACATTTACCGTCAGTTAACAGCACTGCCTGGCCAGGCAGAAAAAACAACTCTTGCTAGAAGCAGCTGCAAATGAGCCAAACCACTTCTAAATCATGTTGTTGTTGGCCTGTAAAACAAAAAGGATTCAATAAGTTTAAGAATTAGTGAACAAAACGTGTCAGATATATTGGTGCCTGGAACTGTGCTAATTTAACACCATTTCAAATAGCCCAGTCAGTCATCTAATATTGAACATGCCTCACACCTTAATTTTATTTGACTGAAAGGCCCCTGGAAGCGACCCCTCTGTTCATCGTACTGAGGTGACCATGTTCCTATATGAAGAAAAAAAACAAATGAAACTCCTACACAAGTGAATCATGTTGGGGCAGCGGCATGTACGTCTCTCATTCTCACCGCAGCGTGTATATAGCACTCCATTTGAAGGAGGCACTCTAGTGTTTCCATCATCTGCTCCTTGCGAAGATTGTGCAGTCTAAGAATGCCTGCAGACTTACACAGCTCCAATCCCCGCACAGTGTGGTTAAGAGCTACTGCTGCACACTGCAACGCACTGAGCCCTGCAAAAAAAAAAAAAAAAAAACACACCAGCCCTCTAGTAAATCCCTCTATAGAAATACACTTCAAATTAGCCATTTTGATCCAAAACAACTTCAATGTGTGAAAGCTCACAGCCAAGATCAAAAGATGACAACATTTGTCTGGTAACTTTAACAAGAACTACAACATGTTTAAAATTAATTACTTTCCCTCACGTCGTTCCAAACCTGTAAGACCTTCGTTCATCTTCGGAACACAAATTAAGATAAGATGAAATCCGAGAGCGTTCTGAACCACCCATAGGCAGCAATGCCATTGCAACTTTCAAGGTCCAGAAAGGGAGTAAAGACATCGTTACAATAGTCCATGTGACTCCAGTGGTTCAACCTTAAAATGTTATGAAGCAACGAGAATACTTTTTGTGCGCCAAAAAAAAAAAAAAAAAAAAAAAAAAAAAAACATTCAAACAAAGCACTGCAGTGTATTTACAATGTAAACTAGGAGACTGGCACGGACGAGAAGAAATTGTTGAACATTTTTTTTATTTTTGTTAGTTTTTTGCATTATTTGTTTATTTTTTTGCACACAAAAGTATTAAAAGTATTCCCTATTAACATTAAGGTTGAACCACTGTAGTCATATGAACTATTTTAACGATGTCTTTACTACCTTTCTCGGCCTTGAAAGTTGCAATGACATTGCTGCCTGTGGGTGGTTCAGAAACCTCTCAGATTTCATCAAAAATATCTTAATTTGTGTTCCGAAGATGAACGACGGTCTTACAGGTTTGGAACGACATGAAGGCAAGTAATTAATGACTTAATTAATAATCAATTTTTGGGTGAACTAGCCCTTTAAAATCACGTAAACTGTAAGAATTAGCCATTGCAGTTTTTATCTGACAAACAAGCATTCTACTAAAGTTACCATCTAATAATGCGTAATATGAAAGTATGTTTTGCCTATTAATTCAGAAATTAAAAACATGTTCAGGTCAATAATGCGTATGAATGGCATTTTTCATACATTTCTGAATTAATTAATAGACAAAAGAGTCACACCACTGACCATATTTTTGCTTCTGCTATCCGGAGGGGATATTTGTTTTTAATGACCCTTTGATTAAACCATCAAAATATGAGGAGGGATATATTATATATATATATATATATATATATATATATATATATATATATATATATATATATATATATATATATATATATATATATATATATATATATATATATATATATATATATATATATATATATATATATATATATATATATATATATATATATATATTTTTTTATTATTATTATTATTTTAAGAACAAAAAGTCAGTTATGGCATTTATCTGACAAAATTATTTGTCAAAAAAAAAAAAAAAGTTTCAACTACAATACACTCATTTTGTTGGTTCTCTCGCTTTTGCATGTGTTCATTTCTGTGTATGACAGAAAATTAAAATTAATTAAATTCAAATTAATTTTTAAATGCTAACAAACTTTCAGCTACTAGCCCAGATCCTTAACCAATAAACCACATGACTTGTAAGTCTCACTTTGGTAATATAAATTCTGATTACAAAACATAGTAAAACGAGGCACCTCTTTCTCAACAGGATTATGAAACAAGTTTGTGACCTGTACTACCGGATTCTTCCTCAGTAGTACGCATGCAGCCCCAGCAAAACATCAAAAGATTTGGCAAATGTGAATCTGGATGACTTTTATGGAAAAGAATGGGGAAATAACTGGTTGCCTAATGCACATTTACATTGTCACAAACAAATGAAACAGAACATACCGTTTGCATCTCTTTCCTCCAAATTAACATATATGCCACTTTTCATTAAACCTTTCAGGACCTGTCAAAAAAACATATTCCCAGTATGAGTGATTAGTAGGATCTGTATGCTAATATTCCAACACCACATAAATTTACCTCCAAGACTCGAATATATCCATTCTCTGCACTGAGATGGAGACATGTCTTCCCATATCGGTCCTTCGCATTGATATTTGCACCAAGCGACACCAAATCAGCCACCATGAAGTGTTGATTCTTCTGTGCAGCAAGATGAAGGGGAGTCTGGGAAGAAAAACAGGCCCATGCAACATTTATGTGCGTTTGTTGAATGACACTCAGAGAATGTGCATGTATGATTGTTTGTCACCTTTCCCTCTGAATCTTTGATATCTAGTTTCTTCAGAGCCACCATCCTTCTGGCAATAACATACACAAGGGATCTCTTTCCCTCCTCAACAACTCTGTGTAAAAGACTGTGGAGAGAGCAAGAAAGCAGTCATTTTCCATTGCATGATCTGTTTGCCTTTCAGTTTCAGGGTATTGCTAATTGTAAACAGCTGTGTTCAACGGGTGGAGTACTATTGGCCTATTCCAGTGAAAGGTAAACTCGGCATCATCTTTTAATGTGTCTGACAATGTTGTCATTTCAACTGGTGTAGTCTTTCAGGATGTTTGTACGGCCATATCAATAACCATTGTACTAATCAATTCTGTATGCGAGAGGGCTTGTTTGAAGACCCTCTGTGCCATCTTTGTTGGTGCTGAAATGCTTCAAATTTGAACTGGGTTCCTATGCGAGCCATTAATCATTTTTATTCCACCCTGCTTGAGGAGTTAATAATGGGGTTTGTCATAAAGCTGGGAGCTGAAAACTAATGCAGCCACTTATTGAACGTGACAATGACGATGGCAGATCCAATTTCGCTCCTTCTGTATTTCATAAAAAGTTTCAAGTGATAAAAGTGGCACTACAAAAAGTACCCTTGCAATTCTTGGTACTTGAAGATTATTTTAAGAAACCGTGTGGATTTTCTTCATTTTTATAAATTACAGCCGCACTTTGAAAGATTACCCATTAGCATCTGCATGAAGAAACCATCTGCAATGGCTTCAGTGAGTTCTTGAAAAGTAAAATGATCTTACATCCTTCCGTTTTCATCCACAGCAAGAAGCTCTTGGTCAGATATCTCCTTCAGCAGATTCTCCTCTCTTTCCATTTGAGTCCAGAAGAAGGTCATACCTCTCCTCTCCTCCTGCTGAGAATGTGGCCATGGTGGACACTTCATCTTTTGTGAAGAAGCCGCCCAGACTTCTGGGCTGGGATTGGCATGGAATGATTCTTGTGAGGAGGGCACTTGGTATTCACATGAGTTTGCAGGAGAGCAGCTCATTCCATACAGGCCATCATACCTATAATTATCTGACTCATAACTGCTATATTCCTCCTGATTCTCAAAGAAGACATCAGTACCCTGGCTGTAATTTGGGGACGGGTAAGAGCTGCACACAGAATGTACAGGGGAAGTTTCAGAGGGTACAGAATAGCTTGGAGACCAAGGAAGCTCATTCTCCTGACCGTATGGGTTCATTAACCCCTGTTGAGATGCTTCTTCAACCCAGAACTCTGAAGAGTATGTAGCTGAATGGGTTTTGTTTGATGATCTGTATGACTGACAGGTCTTAAGATCCTCCTCCAACACTTCTACTATAATCGCAAGCTCCTCCAAACCCTTTGTTTGATGTTTCTTCTGTAGCAGACATAAAAACATTTGTCACAACCTGCCTATGTACCAGGTAATAGAAGTTTCCCGAAACTATAGTCACTCACCAGAAAACGTCTCCGGTTTCCACCTGTGGTAACTCGTTTCTTATCCCCTTTGGACCAAAGACATTGCTAATTAGAAACGCAATGAAGTTAAAATGGCTGTTAACAATTACATATTTCAACCGTACCTTTAGATGCTTTAGAATGTTTCCCCTTAAAAATACAGTCAGACCATGATCAACATACCACAATATGATTGTAAAATGAGAAAAAAATAAAATTACCAATGTATTTTTTTTTGTTTGTTTTTTTTAAATCATACCTGCAGGTCTTTAGGGTCAATACCCTTGGCAATCCGTATATTTTTAAGCATGTCCCTTACTGGCATTTTCACTCTAACTCCGAGGTATTTTTTTCAGATGTGGACTTGTGTTTTTTTGGTCCTAAAGGAATACAGGCCTATTAGTGAAGCAGTGGGCTATATATGACACTACACGCTTCCATATTTCACAATGCAATCATTCTGGAATGGGGTGGGACATGTCTAATGTGACACTAACATCACACACAAACCCCAACCAAAATTAAATTAATAGAACAGATCATATTTATGCTCATGTTAACTGTATATAGGAAACGCATATAGTACATGTAGTAATTTTCATAATGACAGAATAAAAACTAGCGAATAACAATAATAATTAAAAGAAATAATAAAAACACCTAAAAGTCTTCTAACTGGTTATTAAATAGAGATAAAAAGTAAATATAATATTTATTAGATGTATCAAAATATAATATGTATTAATCTTATATTTATTAACATTGTGACATCTTAAACCAATCTAAGATGTTCTGTTGGTTTTAGGTACTAGATATTAGCTAGGTCATACGACCATATTAAACCATCTAAGGCCAGCTTAGTTTGGTTAAACTTAAACCCAGTAGGGTCACAATAATTCATCTTCTATCAAGGCCACCCACCTGTTTGGCAGCTCTTCTTGGCGTCACTGTTCCCTGAGGAGTTCTGCGTCGGTCTCCGTAGATTCGGCCCACTTGCATCTGAAGGAGGTTGTGCTGGCAGCGGTGACCAGTCGCACGAACAGTCGGGGAGTTCGGTGTCTTTAGGCAGCGCATCGCGCCCTGAGGCTTTTACCTGACTGCTCACCATCCTGTTGGCCGGTTATAAAACTGACTATAAAGTGCTACGCGTTTAGAATGTTATGATAGCACACATAAAGTGGTCGAGTACTGAGCTGCTACCTGCTAGTCCTCATACAACATGTGTGTAATGTCAGCGGCTATGTGTTTTCATTACCTGACTTGAGGAGGCGGGGCAGTCAAAGCATATCACCTGAGCTTTATCATGCGGGAACAGTGAAGTCATGTGAAGCAGAGCTGTTCAGTCGAAGTTGTTTTAAAGAACATGTACGATATTCTGAACTATTCTGAGGCTTGTATAATCATTAAGTAGCTTAACAAATTTTTTTAGTCTATATGACTTTCTTCAGACGAATGCAATCGGAGATATGTTAAATAATGCCCTGGCTCTTCTAAGCTTTATAATAGCAGTGAATGGGGTTTGAGATTTTGAAGTCGAAAAAGGGCATCCATCCATCATAAAAGATATCCACATGGCTCTGGGGGTTTAATAAAGGCCTTCTGAAGCAAAACAATGCGTTTTTGTAAGATAAATTCGACTTACACCAAAAGAGTAACTCCTGAAGCTCCTCTTCTCTTATATCGGAATCCTCAGACATTCCTTAAGTTCTCATTTTAGTCATTTGTGACCGGTGTTTTATTTTGCTCTATCCTCTCCGTCTTTGTAAATATACACTCACCTAAAGGATTATTAGGAACACCATACTAATACTGTGTTTGACCCCCTTTCACCTTCAGAACTGCCTTAATTCTACGTGGCATTGATTCAACAAGGTGCTGAAAGCATTCTTTAGAAATGTTGGCCCATATTGATAGGATAGCATCTTGCAGTTGATGGAGATTTGTGGGATGCACATCCAGGGCACGAAGCTCCCGTTCCACTACATCCCAAAGATGCTCTATTGGGTTGAGATCTGGTGACTGTGGGGGCCATTTTAGTACAGTGAACTCATTGTCATGTTCAAGAAACCAATTTGAAATTATTCGAGCTTTGTGACATGGTGCATTATCCTGCTGGAAGTAGCCATCAGAGAATGGGTACATGGTGGTCATAAAGGGATGGACATGGTCAGAAACAATGCTCAGGTAGGCCGTGGCATTTAAACGATGCCCAGTTGGCACTAAGGGGCCTAAAGTGTGCCAAGAAAACATCCCCCACACCATTACACCACCACCACCAGCCTGCACAGTGGTAAGAAGGCATGATGGATCCATGTTCTCATTTTGTTTACACCAAATTCTGACTCTACCATCTGAATGTCTCAACAGAAATCGAAACTCATCAGACCAGGCAACATTTTTCCAGTCTTCAACTGTCCAATTTTGGTGAGCATGTGCAAATTGTAGCCTCTTTTTCCTATTTGTAGTGGAGATGAGTGGTACCCGGTGGGTTCTTCTGCTGTTGTAGCCCATCCGCCTCAAGGTTGTGCGTGTTGTGGCTTCACAAATGCTTTGCTGCATACCTCGGTTGTAACGAGTGGTTATTTCAGTCAAAGTTGCTCTTCTATCAGCTTGAATCAGTCGGCCCATTCTCCTCTGACCTCTAGCATCAACAAGGCATTTTCGCCCACAGGACTGCCGCATACTGGATGTTTTTCCCTTTTCACACCATTCTTTGTAAACCCTAGAAATGGTTGTGCATGAAAATCCCAGTAACTGAGCAGATTGTGAAATACTCAGACCGGCCCGTCTGGCACCAACAACCATGCCACGCTCACAATTGCTTAAATCACCTCTCTTTCCCATTCTGACATTCAGTTTGGAGTTCAGGAGATTGTCTTGACCAGGACCACAACCCTAAATGCATTGAAGCAACTGCCATGTGATTGGTTGATTAGATAATTGCATTAATGAGAAATTGAACAGGTGTTCCTAATAATCCTTAGGTGAGTGTATGTTCGTCATGTATCAGGTCAAAAGTCACTCTTTCGCCGTAAATGCGATGCGTACGGCTGTCTGTCTGAAGCTAATTACTTTAGTTTATAAAGTTTTAAATATGGATATTTTTCTTACAGAAACCCATCACTTTGCTTCAGAAGGCCTTTATTATCCCCCTTGAGTCGTATGGACTACTTTTATGATGGATGGATGCACTTTTTGGGCTTCAAAATCAGGACCGCCATTCACTGCCATTATAAAGCTCAGAAGAGCCAGGATATTATTTAATATATCTCCGATTGCATTCGTCTGAAAGAAGAAAGTCATATAGACCGAAAAAAAAAAATAGTTAGACTACTTAATGTTTATATAAGCAAGAAGATAGTCATACACACCTGGCTTGAGGCTGAGTAAATCATGGGGTCATTTTCCTTTTTAGGAGAACTATCCTTTTAAAAAGCAGACAAAAATGTACAAATCCTGACAAACCTGTCCAGCACTAAACAATTGTTTAAATGTTTTATTTTTTTTTAATTCCCACGCTGCTTACCAGTGAGTCATAATGCACTGGAAAGCAGCGTGGATTCCTCAGCCTCCAAGTTTGAACTGTAAAACTCAACCTATCCCATGACATCCAGAGAGGTGGAAATTGATGCCATTTGGTTCTGCAATGAGCACCACTTGCTTTTGCAAGTATATTACTTTTTTTGTTTTCAATCGCTAAGGCACATTTCTCAATACTTCGGTCATTTTTCTTCCAAAACCCTTCACGCAGTTTTCCTAACCAACTTTCATCTTGGCACAGCAGTTAATTTCACATTTAAAATGCACTAAAACTATCAAAACACTTAATTCATGTCTCAAATCAACTCTTCCATAACACTAGCAAAGGTTTTTCAATCATAAAACATGGACCTAAAAAAACCCCCACTAACATCAGGTAGCATTATACAATGATTTCTTTTGTAAAATGTCTTTACAAGAACGACACTCTCTGCTTATAATTCACTCCAGTATATGTTACAAAGCTCATGTAAAAATCATTCCTACTTTTGAATGGATGGCAATGAATTGAAAAACTAACACCTGTCTAGTTGTTCAGTTACATCTGTTTTGATAGTATTTGATTTTTTTTATATTCAGAATATATTTCAACATGCTATTACTGTAGAAATATTTTGTTGGGTTTTGAACTTAAGTTTAACAGTTTTGAAAATAGTATGTGGAAAAAATGAAATCACACACTGACATCTACCGACGACACACACACACTCTCTGTACAAAAGGATTCCCTTTACTTTTTATCAGTTCATCTCCACGATACTGCTACAATAAATCTGGAGCTGGTATCTGCCATCAAAGAAAGTAAGAGTAACTAAGAGGTTCAGGTCGAAGGCAGAACACATCCTGGGCAGGTGGCCAATGATATGCAAAATATGGTTATTATGCATTGCTAAGGACTTTATGCATTTGGACAACTTTAAAGGCAATTTTCTCAATATTTAGATTTTTTGCACCCTCAGATTCCAGATTTTCAAATAGTTGTATCTCTGCCAAATATTGTCCTATCCTAACAAACCATACATTAATGGTTATTTAAAGCTTATTTATTCAGCTTTCATATGATGTATAAATCTCAATTTAAAAATCTCAACTTAATTTTGATGTAACAAAAAATCTAAATTCATTTTTAAATAAATTGACCCTTATGACTGGTTTTGTGGTCCAGGGTCACAAATGTGTTCAGTATTATGCAACAAATATATATATTTTTTTTATTATTTTAAGTCGTAAAGTTCCTTTTTCCCACATTATGACGATTACTGTAAATGTGTAATGGCAACATTTGGTTTAATCACTGAAACAACAGTATGATCTTCTTTCAATTTAGTAATTTTAACAATCAGTTCATTCAACAGCAAACATTGCAAGATATATGTTTCAAATCACCCTTGTTGCTGAAATAATTATAGTAACACAGGCTACAAATGCCACATTAGAAAGTACAGTTACATTACCTAATTTATGTAATTTAATCCATAATGTCATGTGTTGTCATGAGGTGTGAGGTTATGACACAGCCATGAGGTTTTGTGCTAGAACAGAGTTTGCTGGAAATACAGTAAATGTTCTCACTGTACCATATCACTAGGGTTGGGTATCGTTTGGGTTTTTTACGATACCGGTGCCAAACCGGTACTTTTAAAACGGTACCGGTGCCTAAATGGTGCCTGAGCCGATACTTTTAATAAAATAAAGAGCCAAAAAACGATGGTGGATGACAATAAAGAATGGCTTTTTAATTTTTTTAAATAAATGTATTAACTTTAAAGTATACTTAAATATATATATAAATACAAAACAAATTCACTTAAATTCACACTACAATAGGCCTAATTTAACACTAAATAACAGTAACAGTACTAATAACAGCAAAGTATTCTTGGTATGCTACAAACCAGCTTCAAAGTTCAGCATTATGTTGCAGAAATATGACCAGATTCTCTGGCTAAATATTTTAGAACGCATTGCCTTATTGTTTCCATGGCGACACATGACACACAGCAGCTGCAATAGCGCTGTATCACAGATGTAACGTTTTTTTTATTAAAAATGCACAAACTTGTTAACTATGTCATGAACTATCTGATATTCTGATTTTCAAATATGTGTAAGTGAATGTGTGTTAGTTGATATAATGCGCGATGGGCGCCGCCATGTTAGTTTGCGCCTCAGAGAATCGGATCTGTCAGATTTACATCACGTCTCACAAAACACATGAAAGTTAAGTGACCGGTGAACTGGGAGAAGAATAGAGTAAACTATATAGTTAACTATATGGTCCGGTACATAGGCTACCGGTTATATAGGTACTGGTGCCATTTTGGTTTCGGTACCCAACCCTACATATGACTGCATCTATACTGTAGTTGACCTTTCTCAGGGCGAGTTACAGTAATGTGCCAGTCTCTATGGTAATCTGTTTACAGCATCACATACATACAGTAATGTAAAATGCTGATTTTGATGTTAGTCTCCCTTCTTCTGAAACAACCCAGCATTTTTTTAGAGTGTAATGTGGCAACAAGGGTGATTTGAAGCATGTTGCTGTTGAGTGAACTGATTGTTAAAAGTACTACATTGGAAGAAGATCATACTGTTGTGTGTTCCCACAAATGTTCCCATTACATATTACAATAATCTTGTGTTTGAAACAATTATTAAATGGACTGAAAATGTGTATAACTGAAATATGACCATGCTATAAGGAAAAGACAGAGCGATCATTTATTTCTATATATTATCATCAAATTTCTCAAACTCAAAAAGTTCCAGTTTTTTAACGAGAGAGAGAGAGAGAGAGAGAGAGAGAGAGAGAGAGAGAGAGAGAGAGAGAGAGAGAGAGAGAGAGAGAGAGAGAGAGAGAGAGAGAGAGAGAGAGAGAGAGAGAGAGAGAGAGAGAGAGATTTTGTCACATTGAGAATTTTGCATAGTATTTCGCATTCATTTCGGTATCCAAGTCTTCTACCGCTCAGATTAAGGAATTATAAAGATAAAAAAATAAAAACAAAATGATTTTGCCCACATTTGTCCCGAAGGCCCCCTTTATGGTTAAACTGAACGAAAAGAGATGCAAATGAAAAGATTGATAGGAGGCTAATAGAATTATGAAAGGCAATTACTGTGAATTAAATGTTTATATAGATGAAACACTTATTTAGCTGGCATGTCTGTTCTTCCTATGCGGATCAGCATATCAATTTAAGTGTAAATCCTTTAGTTTAAACATGCTTATGTGAATGTGTTTATTGTATGTTTGTTCTGAGAATAGACGTGACTTTTGTTTTCCTCACTGGAATTCCTACACCTTGCAACATTCTAAAACAACATTCGAAGGCAACAAATACTATAGGCTACATTAAAGCAATTCTAAGGGTGCGTTCCATTCGACCGTACGTGGACTGCGAAGTGGACTTCACAGGGTAGCTTAAGTGAGATTCCAATCCGAAGGGAGCTAACATGTTCAGTTCGAAGGGTACTGCAAACGGCGTAGGGAAGAAGGGAACATCGATACATCACTAAACAGGAAGTGGAGAGCGAAAATCACCCAACTGTCATTGCGCGTCGCATCACCTGTCTGAATGAACTAACCCAAGTTTTTAAACAGCTCTGCGATGCAGGAGTTTACGTACGCATTTGAATATTCATAGTTATTATACAAACTAGAGTATTTATGAATGGTTATGGCAATAACTGTTACATTCGCAAATTTCGCATATTATATTTTATGAATATGTAAACAAATTAAAAGTGTTGAGAAGCAGCTGAGGGCTGTCATTTAATATATATATATATATATATATATATATATATATATATATATATATATATATATATATATATATATATATATATATATATATATATTACTTTATTTACCTCAGGAATGTTTACTATGCAGCTGCACTTGGGAAAGAAAGTGCACGAGACTGCTACCATTGATTAAGAATACAATATTACAATATTAATTTATGTTATATCATAATCTGCGCGACCCCGTCGTTGCCTTTCTTTGATGACGTTCGGGGCGTTCCAAAGGAGCGATTATTGTCAGCGAAGTCCACTTCAGTGATATCCCGTGCTCAGGAAGTAGGGAGCAGTGAACAGTGCGTAGGGACCCTGTCGAACGGAACACACCCTGAAATGGCATTCTGCGTTTGTCGTGTGTACTGAAGTCTGCCAATCATTATTAGAGCGCCACCCTCAGGCTGAATAACGCAATGACATTAGAATTCTGACAAAAGTGTGTCTGACGTGTTCAGCTCGTCTGTGGTTCAGCGGTTAGAATATTAAGCTTACAAAATGTTGATCATAAACTAGCGCTAAGACCCAGGATCTGCCCTACTTAAATATAGGCTATAGCTACAGCTAGGAAATGCATTCAACAACCCAACATTCCAGTTTGTACAAATCCATGTAAGACATCTGCCATAGGCTATGCCTGTAATGACCAGACTGGATCATCTTAACGATTTATTCGAAATATAGGCCCACACTTCCGTGAATAGACATTCATTTAGCCTAGCCTATTTGTGCATGTTATATCACGTATCAGTTCCATAACACTTTAATGGCAGCTTTGTTTTTTTGAAATAATAAATAGGTCTATTTATAATAAATAGGCTAGTAGCCACATTATTCTGTATCTGACGATGTTGACACATATTGAGTCATAGCAAAAAAAAAAAAAAAAAAAATGATGGAAAATGGAAGAAATAAGACTTTGCACAAATCGTATGAATATGCTTCGCAGATTAATCCACAATAATTAGTTGGTGCATAGCCTACTAGCAGTGTTATTATTAACATCATTAATGTGATTTGATGTAAAACTTAGGCTACTGCTTAAAATGTCATCAATAACTTTTTTTTCTAATGTGATTTCTTTTGTTACTGTCCATGCTGCCGGGTTCAAAATCAATGTAGGATTGTCTAAAAAAAATGCCCAAAATTAATAAAATGCCCACAAAATTCAAGATATGATTGCAAAAACGTACTTGTATGAGATCTTGTATATATAGAAGATAGAAGAGCAATTTTGACTGAAATAACCACTCGTTACAACCGAGGTATGCAGCAAAGCATTTGTGAAGCCACAACACACACAACCTTGAGGTGGATGGGCTACAACAGCAGAAGACCCCACCGGGTACCACTCATCTCCACTACAAAAAAAGAGGAAAAAGAGGCTACAGTTTGCACAAGCTCATCAAAATTGGACAGTTGAAGACTGGAAAAATGTTGCCTGGTCTGATGAGTCTCGATTTCTGTTGAGACATTCAGATGGTAGAGTCAGAATTTGGCGTAAACAGAATGAGAACATGGATCCATCATGCCTTGTTACCACTGTGCAGGCTAGTGGTGGTGATGTAATGGTGTGGGGGATGTTTTCTTGGCACACTTTAGGCCCCTTAGTGCCAATTGGGCATTGTTTAAATGCCACGGCCTACCTGAGCATTGTTTCTGACCATGTCCATCCCTTTATGACCACCATGTACCCATTCTCTGATGGCTACTTCCAGCAGGATAATGCACCATGTCACAAAGCTCGAATCATTTCAGATTGGTTTCTTGAACATGACAATGAGTTCACTGTACTAAAATGGCCCCCACAGTCACCAGATCTCAACCCAATAGAGCATCTTTGGGATGTGATGGAATGGGAGCTTCGTGCCCTGGATGTGCATCCCACAAATCTCCATCAACTGCAAGATGCTATCCTATCAATATGGGCCAACATTTCTAAAGAATGCTTTCAGCACCTTGTTGAATCAATGCTACGTAGAATTAAGGCAGTTCTGAAGGCGAAAGGGGGTCAAACACAGTATTAGTACGGTGTTCCTAATAATCCTTTAGGTGAGTGTAATTAGGCTATGCAATATCACAAGAGCAAGAGAGCTGTTTTCATGAATATGGGTACGACTACAAATATGATAGGCTATTGATTTTATAAACGTTCAATAAACAAGAAGTTAATATTAGGCTAAGTGACAAATTTTGTTTAAAAAAAGTTTTTGCTAATTCGACTCACGTGTTTCATTATTAAATGAATCAGCTGTTTTGAACAAATTGGTTGAATAAATGATTCCGTGACTGTTAAATAATGTTAATGTTTTAATGTTAAATTAATCTGAACATTATTTATGCAGGTGTAGGCTATGTATCAATTCGGATGCAGCTTCTGTGCCAGCTCTGCAAGATTAATTTTATTGTTCGTGATTGGTAACAGCTCTATTGTGTCGTATTATTCTAATTGTATGTATTGATCAATATAAGGAATTTCTCAGAGAGTAGATATGGATCTTTTAGATGAATTTGAGGAGTGCTGGTCTGGTCTTGGTCTTGGTTTAGGTGGTCTTGACCACAACACTAAATGCATGTTTTAAGTCCCAGTACACAGGAAGCATTGTATGGTATGGTTTTGTTATAGCTATTGTATCTAATTAGAATTATGTAACAAAAAACGTTGATTTCTAATTATTCACTGAATGCAGCCTTGTTTCGCTGTAGTAACACTAGGTGGCAGTGCTGCACCGCCCTGCAGGAGCCACAGCATAATATTCTTAATCTAAATCAATATAAATATATGTTGGGGTATAGGTTGCTAACTGTATAACAAACAGTTTTATATCATAGTTCCATACAGGCCTTTCATAAGGCAAGGCACTTAGAAATATAATTAAAAGATGATATATATTATTTTTAATATCAGTTCAATTAAATGCTGCTATTCAAAACCATAGCATCAGATATAACATTTTAAGCCTATCCTTCTGAAACATAATTTAGCCTAGAGTACTGAAAGGATCATTTTGACTAAATTATTTGATAGCCTGTCTATTTCATTTTTGAACGTAATATGATTGAAGCATAACATGTGTTGACAACTTCAGGTCTACAAATCAATGTTGCATCAAATGGGGTTTTGTGCTAGTGAACCTAATCTCACATCTATTTTGTGCACAAGTTCCTAATATATCAGGTAACACCTGATTTAAGCACTGATATGAATCATGATGTGGGCCAGGTGTTTTGCTTTCTTTCTTTTTCCTACTTTTTAATTGTAAAAAAAAACCAAAAACAATTCCTAGAAGTGTCTGAGTTTAGAACTATCTGAGAAAGATGGCTGAATATAGCATGGATGAGTATCGATGATCTGCATGCAACATTCTTGACAACATAGATCTACAAACAATGACATTGGAGCAACGCTTAAACTTACCTCCTTATCTTCTATACATTGTTAGCACAAGCCCACACTTGCTGCAGTCTAAGTCAGAAAATACTGAGTGTTAACATGACTGTAAGTTAACTGTTATTCAAAGATGTTTGAACTCATTCACCTAATATTGAGTTCAGAAAGTATTTCAAATTAAGAATTTAACCACATAATCAGTATTAAGAGGGGGCCAAGACTACTGAGAAACCTGTACTGGTTGACTGTTTCCAAATATTCAATATGCTCTTCTTGGACATTATTCATCATCTTGGTGTTTTTTTTTTTTTTTTTTTATGTTATAAAGGGAGAAACTCCCGTCTGCAAATAAAATGATGAACAATGGAATTCCAGGACCATGACTTGAAAGTTCCTTGGAAGAACTGGACTGCTCCTTTTACAAAAGGCTGTTGTTTAACTAAGATAAGAATTAAAAAAAAATCCCTGGCAAGAAACCATTTACTGTTTGTTCACAAAAGAGGAAGTATGTCAGGCCAATTAAAACATGTTTTTTCTGAAATGGTTAGCTGTTCAGTACCATTTATTAGGTTAATGCTTAATCACAGTGTTACAGTTTTATAACAATAAATCCTTGATTTAAATGACTGGTTTAGGCTTTGTGAGGTTTAAAAACGGATACACTGGAAAGAACACTTTCTTTTCACTTGACTTTGTGTTGACTGAAAGAAATAAATGATGCAGTTTCAAGACTCCATTAATACTGCTGCAAAGATCAGATCAAGTTTATCAGATCAAGACTCTCTTTCCCATGAACAAATAAATGCTTAGGGAGTTGAAGAGCGGGGCACAACCTAACACTTTTTGACTATAACGCAGTTTGTGTAAATCCACTTGGGGTTCAGAGTATTTATTTTTTCCCATATTAATTTCATACATCTAGTACAATTATGTGGTTTTGTTTCATTAATACAGTGTATATTTTTTCTTGATTTACCCTGAAAGAATGGAAGTGAACTGTGACAACATGCCCCATAGGTGGGGTACAGTGTAACATGTGAGGGGAACATTGTAACATCATCATATGACAGCTTAAAATGTTACCTGATATAATCAGAAAAATATTCAGGGCAAACTGAAATATTTTGTCAATAAAATACAATTATTAACTTTAAAAAAATAAAAAGAATGGCATTGAGTTTGACAACAAATACAGCTATACAGCTATATAGTTCAAAACATAATAATAATAATGAATCATTTCTGAACATTGACTCTCAGTCATTATTCACCATTTTCTCATGGTTTCTCAAAAGAATTCATAAAGTATAGAATATAATAGTGTAGTTCTAATAGGGGCTCACTGTAATGCAGTGTTTCAACACACCCCACCTGAGCAACTAGGATTTAAACTGCGGCTGTGTCTTCTGCTGTTAGATCAGCATTAAAGAACCATCTCAACTGTTAAATAACAGATAGAAGATTACAATAATAACAGATCTGTCTTATTTTAAATGAACACAAAAAACAGAGATGAAAAATAAACTTAAGAAATTTACTTTTGCTGTGGTTAAATAAATGTTCAGTGATATCTTCCAAAGATTTCTTAATTTTGGCGCAACTTTTTCTCTAAATAATGTTGATATGGCAGCTAGTAAATACACAAAGTTTCATCATCCTGGCATGTGTGGAAAGTTTTAAACCATGCGTGTTACAACTAACCCCACGTTAGGTTGTGACCCGCAGTCTCCTACTTGTCTCCTGTTTGACAAGCAAACTATTAGTCACCAGAACAGGTGACAAGATATCACCACAGGTGCAAGTTTCAGTGTATCTGTATGGTACATTTCCATGTAAATATATCCCCAGACAGCAACATGGTGACGGTGGAATCCAAATGTAATCGGATGTGGCCCGGATCTGGGCTGACACTATGTTGCTGTCTGGGTTTTTATAAATATATATTGTCTGTGGAAGGCGTAGGACCATAAAATGTTCGTTCAATCATTGCATTTGGTCCGAATGAAATGATACCGTGTGTTCCCTCTCAGTCAATAATGTATGTTTGCATACCACTGCACAGCCTGTTCACGCAGACATCATACGTCATCAGCGAGTTCACGTACGTTGTGCAGAACAGAGCGAGAATGGCTGGCAAACAGTTGTTTACAATCGTTATTGTAGTATTGTTACTCACTGTACTGTAGTTTTTTTTTTGAATGACACATGACACATAACACATGACGTAATCCAAAAATGTTGTGTCTGGTCTTCTGGTTTATGCGAGTTCATGTGTTTTGGAGGATTTTTGGCTTTGGATTAAGATTTGCAGGGAGGGTGGGATTGTATGCTTTCAATGCTAGTAGGCAAAAGTTAGCATTTCACAGATAACCTATTGCACCTTTAATGATTTTTAAAAAAGGATAAATGTAATGCCTGTTTACTGAAGTTTATTGAACTTGAAATTATGCTATGAGGGTAAACATGATGGTTACACACACACACACACACACACACACACACACACACACACACACACACACACACAAATACTTAATTCCACAGGTTTGTTAATCATTCTCATAACTGATAAACATTCTTAGAACTAATAAATGCACTATGGGAAGAAGGCAAGCGTGTGATGCATTGGGCAATGTTCTGCTGGGAAACCTTGGGTCCTGCCATCCATGTGGATGTTACTTTGACACGTACCACCTACCTAAGTATTGTTGCAGACCATATACACCCTTTCATGGAAACGGTATTCCCTGGTGGCTGCGGCCTCTTTCAGCAGGATAATGCGCCCTACCACAAAGCAAAAATTATTCAGGAATTTGGAGCAGGTTTGAGGAGCACAATGAGTTTGACGTGTTGACTTGGCCTCCAAATTCCCCAGATCTCAATCCAATCGAGCATCTGTGGGATGTGCTGAACAAACAAGTCCGATCCATGGAGGCCACACCTCACAACTTACAGGACTTAAAGGATCTGCTGCTAACATCTTGGTGCCAGATACCACTTCAGGGGTCTAGTGGAGTCCATGCCTTGATGGGTCAGGGCTGTTTTGGCAGCAAAAGGGAGACCAACACAATATTAGGAAGGCGATCATAATGTTATGCCTGATTGGTGTATGTTATGATGCATAGTTACAGTAAGTCGCAGTGCTGTAAATTATAGCAGGTGCGTTTATTTTGTTAACCAAAAAGCTTTTTATTTCGATTGTCAATTTTCATTGAAATGATTTTGGCAAAAACATACAAAGAAAGTGCAAAACCTCAACGCTTTCAACCTGATATACACTAGGGTCTTCTGTGTTTGCTCAAAAGGAAACAGCTACGATTTTATATTTAACTTATTAGGTAGCTGAAGTGAATTTTTAAAAGTTGATCTAATTTCATAACACTTCCCACAGAAACATGGCTAAAAGTGTTCGTTAACTGGCCAGCAGGGGCGCTCATTCCTGCACTGCCTTCACTTCATTCCGCTGAGATGATGCTCTGGATAGAGTCATCACTGTGATTCTGTGCCTGAATATGGTCTTGCATAGATGTGGCTTTGGTAGGGATGGATAGGCCATACGTTCTGCTCTATTACGTCATCTATTGATTATTAACAAGTCAATGCAGTCACCAGGTTTGTATGATAAGGAGACAATTCTTTCTCTTTATGTAACTTCATTGTTTTTAGGGCTTGGCATCACTTTATGTAATATGTGTGATAGGGGAAATCTTGAATATGTAAAGTTCTGCAAGTACAAACGTTTTGGGATAACAATCTGATCAAGACACTTTATGGAGAGAAACCTTGGACTTAAAAGCTACTGTAGCTTTAAATTATGAAAATAACACTTTTAAATAAGAAAAATAATTTGCTTTGTAAAATGCTCAGTATGGATGGTGGTAATGACAGCGGTATTGGAGATAGATATTTTTGTTATTAAAAAAAAAAAAACAAAAAAAAACAGAACTGCATGCATTTTGCAGAAGAACATTGCTTTGGTTGTGCTTCGGCTCTGTGACTGTGTGGATGAATATGGTTTCATAGTTTCATAGTTTTTCATAGTTTTCAGTCACATGACTGGCACAGAGACCTGGAGGGCAAAAACATCCATAGAACTGCAGCAAAGGCCTGTCAGTTTTCCATTTCAAACAAAGTTTTGGGCAATTGTGATCCATATACAGCACCTGTTGCAGTATTTCAGTCACTTAAAACAGCAGGACATTCTAAATCTCTTAAAGTGACAAACACTAAATGTACTAAACAGTGTTATTAAAAGAAATCAAATTCAATATACACCTTACTGATGATGCATACGACCATATAGAGGCGAGCCCGGGACATGAATGCAACAAGCTAAATGGTTTCAGCTTTTTTTATAATGGCATCATCAACAAGGTGTATATTGAAATTGGTCTTTTAATATCACTGTCTTACTACATTAGTACTTACTAATGGAGGAAAGCCCAATTTTGCCCTCCAGGTGGGTGTTCCTATTATTCATATTATTCATAAATTATTTGTGTGATGTCACATGAAAACTGTGTAGCTGAAGACATTACTGTATTTATACCCATTTATAGACACTTCTTGAAAATAAATTCCAGCACAGCGCTACAACAGCCATAATGAAATTACCCTTCACAATAGATAAGGCTTTAGAATGAACTCTTTTAGAAAGCTACATGACAATTTATCTGTTCAATAACTGTGGAGTAATAAAAACACATCTCCGCATGATCGCTTTTGCAACATTTCAAATCTCTCAGTTCTCGCCATTTCTGAAAAGCCAAGCCAATGTTGATTCTCGTTTTATTACAAGTTTTGTTGCATTCTCTTTTTGCCAGCAGACTCTCCTCTCCTCTGTTCTGTTCTGTTCTGTTTTTTTTGGTTTTTTTAACAGGTGATTCCCCGGAGGTTCGAGATTTGAGTGTTCCATGTCGTCAACCTTTCTCGCTCGTTGTGACAGCTAACCTATGCTACTCCCGCACCATTGTCAGAGTACCTGGAGCAACTTTTGTCCATTCACAGATATGACGAGACAAGCATGGGCGAATGACATATGTGTAACTGTCGTAGGCCAGTAAGAGCTGTGCGTGTAAACCTCACTCCCCTGATCTTAAGAGGTGCTCTAATGACTGACACTAGAGGCTGCAGTCTTTAGCCTCTTTGTTAGATTGCCCGCCTCCCACAAAGGAGACCATGGTTCGAGTCCCCCTCGGAGCGGGTCGAGTAGGACCAGGTACATTTGGTGCCATTGACCTGGATGGGAGTGAGATTTATGGGGGTGAGTGTAACTGTCATAGGCCAGTAAGAGCTGTGCATGTAAACCTCACTCCCCTGATCTCAAGAGGCACACTAGCGACTGACGCTAGAGGCTGCCGTCTTTAGCCTCCTTTTTAGAGTGCCCGCCTCTCACACTGGAGACCACGGTTTTAGTCCCGATTGGAGCGGGTTGAGTAGGATCGGTTACATATGGTGCCGTTGACCCGGATGGGAGTGAGGTTTAGGGGGGCGAGTTTAATTCATGAGTTCACACTTACAAATAAGTCAGATAGATTAAATGGTATGCATATTTGGCGTGGTGTCCGAGGAAAGAGCCCCGAGCTCGGTATTTGGCCCGAACCTAGAGTACTCCCCCATATTCCTGGCTATGGTAGGAACAAGCCAAGAGTGAGGAGTCGGGGTGGTGAAGGGATGCTGAAAACTGCCAAGGAATTTCAGTGAGTTGACTGTGTATATATATATATATAGAGTATATAGGCTTCCTCTCATGCAGATAGGGTAGATGTGGTAATTGCTGATGAGTTGTTTGGATAGATCATTTGAACATGCTCCTCCCAAACTTTGTTAATAACACATTATATGTTGTAGGCCAGTAAGAGCTGTGAGTGCAAACCTCACTCCCTGATCTCGAGGTGTGCTAGAGGCTGCGGTCTTTAGCCTCCTTGTTAGAGCGCCTGCCTCCCATGCCAGAGACCATGGTTTGAATCACACTCAGAATGGGTCAGTAGGGCCGGTTACATGGGTCAATGACGTGACGCCTACATTTTCTGTCCAATAGCATTTTTTCAGTTAAAAACTGGTTTAAATTCATAAAAAGATACCATATAAACTCACCTAAAGGATTATTAGGAACACCTTTAGGAAAAAGGTGAATTTTGAGTGAATTTAAAAATATAATGTGGTGCGACCACTGCAGAGTGTTTTTCATGATAGATATATGTTGGCAGGTTTTGTGCTTTTATATTCAATTGATGGTTTATATACATAACATACTTTTATTTTAGTGTTATTTGGAATAGATTTGTATCCAATTTGGGTAATTTACAAACATTTCAGATGGTTTATTTTTAATCTTTGTACACTATGAAAAAAATAGAGCATTAATTTAATTTGAGTAATTATGCATTTATTAGTAATGTATTATTTATTTATTTATAAATATTTACGTCTATTTTAACATGGCACTGCCAAGCAAAGAAAAAAATGCTCGCCATAGGCAGCGACGCAGCGTGTTAACTCAAGAGCAAGAGCAGAGTATCTTGCCAGGACAATAGGAAGGTGTGTTAGAAAAAATCAGCAGCTGGTGGTCATGCTAAGTCAGGATAAGTTTAATTAAATGTTTGTTCACAAGAAGGCCACAAGCGTGACCCTGGACCCCTGCCTTTAAAGTTGTCCAGATGAAGTTCAAACATTACAAAATATCTTCATGGAACTTGATCTTTACTTCTTATCCTAATGATTTTTGGCATAAAAGAAAAATCGATAACTTTGACCCATTGCTGGCTATTGCCTCAAATATATTGACTGGTTTTGTGCTCCAGGGTCACAAATGTGCATTTACTTAAAACTGTTCATGACAAGGAATATTACATGATTATACATGGTTCTGATCAAAATTAAATCAATATTATTATTTTTCCACCGTCTCCGTTGTCAAGTTAAATGAAATGTTGCACTTTTTGCAATTCTCAAAAAAACTCAAAAGAAATGCTAATACTTTGTTTATAAACACTTTAATTACTGAGAACTTGTAAAAAAAAAAAAATGTTAAGCATGTTAAGGAAATAAATTCATTTTAAGATAAATCACGGTCGCACCGCATGACATTTTTTAAGGCCACGGCCAATTCATCTAGATGAAAAAAACAGTAAAATCACTTAATTTGACATTTTTATATGAATTTATGTGTACACAACATTCTTAATGTTTGAACAATTGCAATAGATATTATTATTTTTTGTATTTTAAAATTGGCCAGTTGAAAATCCTTATATACGTCATTGACCCAAATGTATGCAGTTTCCTGAGAAAACCATCCTGTGACATCCCTGTCTAAATATAAACACTTATGATAGACTTACCATAGTGAGTCAGGGTTAGAGAATAACACATTTTGGAATAGGGATTGGTGATATTATTTATTCATTTTAAACAAAAGTTAGTGTACCTTTAAATTAGGGAAAAAAGGATTTAAGAGACAAAAAGGGACTCCAATCTAACCTTTAAATAAGATATGCTTAATGATTGATAAAGAAACAACTCTTTAATATTATCTTAGTGGACAATGTTCACCCTTGTAAATACGTGTATGAATAGGACGATTAATGATGTAATTAGTAATCTCAATTCTATTTACTCTTGACTAGATAATAAAAACCATAACCAACCAAATGCCCCCATTTCAGTGTCTGCCTCGACCTATTTTTGTAAACTGGTGTGATTACAGTGTAGAGCTCTACTATTAAACAAATGAGTCCAGAGCAATAATTTACCATGATCAGTTTAGAGACACATAAATGAAGATGAATGTCTACCAATGATTGACAATGTTCCATTTGCAATAAAAAGACGGTTAACTTATAAAAGTCCACTGAAGACACAGAGGTCAGTGATGTTAAACCGCCTGACCCTTCTGAAACATTATGAGGCAGGGAAGAAAAACAGAATAAGATGACTAATGTCCATCTGTTTTTCAATGCTAAATTGCAACTTTATATGCAAGAGAGGATGAAAAGGACTCGATAATCGTCATTTGAGTCAGTTGAGGAATTTAAACACAAACAGTTTCACAACAGCTTGAGGTGTTTTATCTTGGCATGTTGCAACCAAATGTGGTTAAAAACCTGCCCAACCATAATATTGAGGTGTCAAGTGAATCCCTGTTCACAGCAAAGTCAACTTTTCATAATTGCCACTTAATTAGACCTTCGATACCATATTTATTGTACTGTTATTGACTTTAACAAGAACTTTATATTGGCATTTCCCTGCAAAAATCTTCCTGGTTTATGTCAGAGAAGCTTATCATCTCATTCATTTAAGACAACAGGAATTTGGTCCAGCCGCCTCAGGCACTGCACTCTGCTCCTGTCTTCATCCTTTGTTCAGTTGCTCTCACCTATTCAGCCTCTCTTAACCCGGGTCCCTCCCACCCAGCCCCTCATGACACTAGTGAATCTACAGTGTGGCTTTGTGGCTGCAGATGAATCTTTTGACCTTTTGTTTTGTCATAAAAGACTTTTGGCTATTGTTGTATTGTGTATTAAGTTTTTCAGGATGCTTTTGTTACATTTCTATTTATATGTAGCTTTTACTGCAGCTTGAGCATGTGCAACTACATGCCCCTTTGTTCTGAAATACTAACAATACGCCATATGAGACAGGTAATCAATGGCTCGATTTTTTTTCTCTTCACAACAGGTCAAGTCCATACTTGAGTTCAGTTGAGTTCAGTACACATAAAATGCATTTGTCAATCTCTGGGGATTAGCTTTGGGTCCCCTGCCCGTGTCCAACATGAGGCATGTGAGGCAGGAGCTGTACAAGGAGAGCTCACGTGAGACAGGAACTGTGTCTGTTCCTTCATGTATCTGTTAAGTTTGTTGATAGAGTCGCGCTGGTTTGTTTGTTCAGCAGGCCCTTGCCTGCTCTGGCACTCTGAGAAGTGGCATGTACACACAGGCTGTAACCTCGCCTGGCACACACACTAAGATTTCATTCTGAACTGCAGGTGAAACCAAAAACTAACTTTTTTAAGCAAAAACAAATGCTGATGTTTGTGTTGTGAATGTCTTTTTTTCCCCTCAAAGGATGAGAATAGATCCATTTACATACACACTTTTATGTCATTCCGATTAAAATCATTCCGATTGAACGATTCTGTGGACAGTTCACATGAGACGTTATCTAAACCGATCTGGTGTTGCTGTAAGAGGCGCAGCTGAAGTAGAAAGTGCCTGGGACAAACGCTGTCAGATGAGATGGCGTAGCCAGGCTATGTCTGTGTCATTATTCTAACATTATCTTCATAACTTGTTTTACGAAATAAAAAGTAACTTTCCTCTTGTCAACATTATAGCCTACTGTGATGGAGGCGTGCTTTATATCACGTCGATCACGTCACAGAAGGACGTATACTCACAGTAATCAGGTCAGGTCGTTTACATGGTGGAATTTTTCACACCTCTCAAACCGATTACAGCTTCATTCGGTTTGGGCATTTTTATCCTGATTGAGGTGTTTATATGGAGCATTTTCATTCAGTTTGGACAGTGCTCCATATAAACACACCTATTAATATATTATTGGTTCATTTACAGTGTTCTGTAGCTACACACTCTAAAAAATGCTGGGTTGCCGGAGGTGCAGGAGACGGAAATGCAGGAGACCACAAACAAAAAGCTGAACACAAGTGAATAATAAGAAAAGATCTTGCTTCTATTATTACGTAAAGCTTTATTGGATGTTTTTTTTTAAATAAATTAATACAGCAGAGATACTTTTATTCAGCAGAGAAGGCATTAAATCAAAAGTGACAGCAAAGTTATTTATATTTCTGTCAGATAAACTTATCAAGTGAAAATAAACTCTAATTAAAATAAAAATAAAATTTATTTATCAAATTGATCAATGAAAAAAAAATCAAATACAAAATGTTATATTTGTTATATTTAAAATGCATTATGAGCTACTAATCACATCATCATTTCACATTTGTATGTGAAATTGGCCATTCAGTGAAGCATCACTATTATTTCTGACCAGGTTACACTGAAGCCTATTTTTTTGTGGTGAACACAACAAAGGCCCTGTCCATTGTAAGTGCACACTTCATGTGCCAATTGGGACAGGGCCTAAATAAATCACATGTGAAACTGTGGGGACTTTTCCCGCTATCTAGCAAAGAGTGGGCAACATGACAAAGTAATTTTCATAGTAACAATAGCATTTTTTTGTTCGTTTATTTATTTGGGCTGCAAACCTCGGAGTTTGAGAAGCAGTTTGAGAAGAGGAGAAACTGACATCATGGGCCCTATCATACACTCGGCGCAATGCGGCGGCAGGCGAGACACAAGTGTTTTTAATGCTAGTTCCAGCCCGATGCAGTTATTATTTTCACGTCCAGTGCCACGTGCTGGTCTGCAAATGAGGTGTATACAGGCACATTGTTTTTTTGTTATTTAAAGAGCGTGTTAGTAATATGCATTGCAGCTGGAAGTGACTGGAACTCAACAGCATTAAAAGCTGCATTTAGCCAAGGTCTCAACTCAGATGTTCTCACTGAGCTAAGATGAACAACTTACACTTCACTCACTCATAGCTCTTGCCATCCGTCTAGACCTATTACTTCTGAATTGTCCTCCACCTACACATGATGTTTTATAAACAAAGTTCAGGAGGAACATATTGCCCATCCAATTAGTACGAGATGAGGCCTATACACTCACCTAAAGGATTATTAGGAACACCATCCTAATACTGTGTTTGACCCCCTTTCGCTTTCAGAACTGCCTTAATTCTACGTGGCATTGATTCAACAAGGTACTGAAAGCATTGTTTAGAAATGTTGGCCCATATTGATAGGATAGCATCTTGCATTTGATGGAGATTTGTGGGATGCACATCCAGGGCATGAAGCTCCCGTTCCACCACATCCCAAAGTTGCTCTATTGGGTTGAGATCTGGTGACTGTGGGGGCCATTTTAGTACAGTGAACTCATTGTCATGTTCAAGAAACCAATCTGAAATGATTTGAGCTTTGTGACATGGTGCATTATCCTGCTGGAAGTAACCATCAGAGAATGGGTACATGGTGGTCATAAAGGGATGGACAGGGTCAGAAACAATGCTCAGGTAGGCCGTGGCATTTAAACAATGCCCAATTGGCACTAAGGGGCCTAAAGTGTGCCAAGAAAACATCCCCACACCATTACACCACCACCACCAGCCTGCACAGTGGTAACAAGGCATGATGGATCCATGTTCTCATTCTGTTTACGCCAAATTCTGACTCTACCATCTGAATGACTCAACAGAAAGCGAGACTCATCAGACCAGGCAACATTTTTCCAGTCTTCAACTGTCCAACTGCAAATTGTAGCCTCTTTTTCCTATTTGTAGTGGAGATCAGTGGTACCCGGTGGGGTCTTCTGCTGTTGTAGCCCATCCGCCTCAAGGTTGTGCATGTTGTGGCTTCACAAATGCTTTGCTGCATACCTCGGTTGTAACGAGTGGTTATTTCAGTCAAAGTTGCTCTTCTATCAGCTTGAATCAGTCGGCCCATTCTCCTCTGACCTCTAGCATCAACAAGGCATTTTTGCCCACAGGACTGCCGCATACTGGATGTTTTTCCCTTTTCACACCATTCTTTGTAAACCCTAGAAATGGTTGTGTGTGAAAATCCCAGTAAGTGAGCAGATTGTGAAATACTCAGACCGGCCCGTCTGGCACCAACAACCATGCCACTCTCAAAATTGCTTAAATCACCTTTCTTTCCCATTCTGACATTCAGTTTGGAGTTCAGGAGATTGTCTTGACCAGGACCACACCCCTAAATGCATTGAAGCAACTGCCATGTGATTGGTTTATTAGATAATTGCATTAATGAGAAATTGAACAGGTGTTCCTAATAATCCTTTAGGTGAGTGTATAAACACTATATACATAGCCAACTCACCTAGGTTCCTCGACAGTTTCCAACCAACACCCCGTCTCCTCACAGTTGCTTGGTTAACTATCCTAATCAGAAGATATGGGGGGAATAATCTGGGTTTAGGCCAAAATTCTGAGCTCGGAGCCCTCCCCTCAGACAGCATGCCAAATAAACATACATTTTATTATACACTGCCCAGCCCAAAAAAAAGTCGCTCTTTGGATTTAAATTGGCAAATGCTTAAGAGTCAATGATTGGATCATTATTGCAGTGATTTTTGTGTTTCTAGCATGTTATATGTTTGTCAACAGTTCTTCTAACCCTAATTGATGGAGTGTGTAGCTTTTCATTTCTTAAACAACCATGTAGGAATACACATCACATTCCAGGATGACAATGTCAAGATTCATCAGGCTCAGGTTGTGAAAGAATGGTTGGGAGGGAGCATGAAGAATCATTTTCACACATGAATTGGCACCAGACCTTAAATTAATTTAAATGAGCTGGAGGAGACTTTACAGAGTGCTCAACTCTTGCATTGTCAATACATGATCTTGACCAAAAATTAATGCACCTCTTGATGAAAATAAATGCTGTGATGTTGTTTATATCAAGAGGTGCATCAATTTTTTGTCCAGATCTTGTATTGACAATGCAAGAGTCGAGCACTCTGTAAAGTTTACTCCAGCACATCCCAAAGACTTTTGTTCACGTGAGCGAGTGTATTACCTGTATTTAGATACAGCATTTTCCTTCAGGTCAGTTCCATGTTCATAATAATAAATCCATTTGAATGTCCACTGCAATGTCTTGTCCTATTAACAGTTAAAGGGTTTTCTGTGTCCTGACACTGACAGCACTAAAGCATTTGTCAGAAGTGTTTGTTATGTGTTCACAACAAGTTTCAGCCCTTTCAATATAAAAGTCTTTGCTACGTAGTGATTCACTCAGGAAGACCATCTTTGCCGCCATCTAATGGCGTAATAATGTAACTTCTGTTGCTGGTCATGGTTAGGAACTATTTTTTCTAAAGGAAGACCTTTAGTGATTTTACCGTATGAAAGCTGCATTGATACATATTTTTTGGCTTTAATATTTGTATTGTGTGGTAACCGTTTTATAAAAGCAATAAGGGACTCAAAGCTAGTGCTGTATCATGAATAAGTCACGGCTGAAGGGGTTGCAGGCATCGTGCGTCTCGTACATTATTGCTTAAAAAAAATTCTGCACAATAGTTGGCATTTTAATACATTTCAAATGAGAATTTTGAAAATACTAATACAGAATTTTAAATACATTTTCATGTATGTATGCCCATCTCTGTATGTATGTATGTATGCAAAAAGTTTGCTGATAATAAAACAAACTTATTTTTGAACATCACTATGAAAGATGACTTCTTTCAGAAATCTTGCGTTGTATCGTTATTTTTCAAAATGATATTTTCAGCCCATAGATCACCAAGAATGGCCACTCCATCTTTGGCAGAGGCCGTAACTCCTCGATTCCCAGGCTGTTTTGTGGTATTTGCCCTCATAGTTAAACATAAACAGCAGCACATTGTGTCTGCAGGTGAGTGTGTGAGTGTGACCTCGCTCCCCTCTGCCCTCGTCTTGTTACTGCTTTCTGGCGATGCTCTAGGTGAAAGATGAGCAAGGATAAGACTTTCTCTTTCATCCTTCATCGTTACTCTCGACACATCTTCACAGAAGCTAAACCTAAAACCTGAACTAAACTTGTAAATTAGGATGTTCAAGTTGCCTGAAGCAAAGCTGTACTTGTTTAATCACTTCCTCTTTTCTTTAGTCACAACTTTCAAAATAAACTGGCATATGTGAATTTTTACATTACACTTTGTCTATAAAGACATCCCAGCAAGCAATTTTGTGTTTTAAAAGGCATCTAATAGCTGTCCAAACACAGCCCTGATGTCTAGGCTAAAATAATTTGGGCTGTCAGTGAAAATTGAATAGACGTTTAACCATAGCCCAAGAATAGTCATCTAGAACATGAACATGTCAAAGAAATGAAGACAACAACACCTTCTAATCACTGTTGACTTTGCTTCCATGATGGAATATCATACATCTCACAAGTTATTTTGGCAAAAACGACATGTAACCAAATTCAAGGTTATTTTGGCTAGAAGTGGGTTACTCATAGCTGGACTATATCGGGTCTATACACTGAAAAAAAAATATTTTTACTGCTTGTTCAAATAATTGCTATACATTTTGTCCTAACTTAATTTGATTGTGTTCAATCCACTTAAATATAAGTCAAATTGAAGTTTACTTAATCCATTTGTGTTGAGATTACATGAATGATTTGTGCTGCATTAACTGGAACTGGGCGGGGTTTGTTAGTTCCCAGCATGCTTTGCATATGGCTAAATCAAGAGAAAGTAAATGTTATTTTATATGTAAGTGTTATTTTATATATTTTTGAGCAAGATGAGAAAGGGGGAGACTTGATTGTGTTTAATATTCAATTATGTTGGAATTACCAAGATCTTATTACCAAGACCTTATTTCCTCTCCTGACAGAACTCAATGGCTCTAGGTTGTGCTAGTAAAAATATCTCAGTGCTTTTTCCCACAGAACTTCACAAGGTTTCATGCTGTACTCGAAAATTCACAGTAGCGAGAAAATATGTTTCTTCAGTAACTCTTGTCCATTGAGGCCTATTGAAAATTGCTTCTTTGCATTGAGCACACACTGTAGTTTGCATTAGAGAATGCTCTCATGCATTAACCATTGGCACGGTGTATCTCATTTACACTTTGTTTCTCATTTAGAAGGAAGATCTGTCTTTTCACACAAAGGGTGAAGTAAGTATTTTTAGCTTTTGACTTTTTCCTCATCAATACGCCTTTTCCAGAAACCGTTTCAAATATTCATGAGGTGAGAACTTTGAAAATGCTTCAAGAAATCCCTTAAGTGTCAGCTTTATTTGAGATCTAACTGTGCAGTGATTACATTATAGTAAAGCAGATGTATTTTGTTATTTGTTAAAAAAGCTGTTCCTTGTTTTTGTTGCTGAGTAGTGTGATTGTTTGTGTAATAATAGAAAGAACTGAGCTGAGAAAAGGAACATGATGAGCTTCATGGCTTGAGTGGTCAATGAAGCTCAAAGTGCATGCAGGTGTTTCCTTTAACACTAATAAATTGACTAGCGTGGCAGTTTCAGATAGCGTACATCAATTCTCAGCAACCTAATTTTGGACTCAGATTTTAACAACTGCACCCAGAAAGAAACTACATTCATTTATTGTAGTAAAGTTAATATAAATCCTATTTGTAATATACATGAACTGCCTCTGCATAGTAATCATAAGGCATATTTATCAACAGAGCATGTAATGTAATCCTCAAAATAATGGGTGTCTAGAGACATCAATTATTTATAATATAAAAAAAAAATACATATTTGCTTCACAGCCATGAATTAAAAATAAATAATTAAATTAAATTAAATTAAATTAAATTAAATTAAATTAAATTAAATTAAATTAAAATTCACCAGTTTAACAAGACCTTCTCTGCTTTCACTAGCAGTTATGACCCTAGAATTTGTGCTAAGCTGAAACTTTAAATTCTGGTAAACTGGTGGTACTAAATAATGAGGATAGTGGCTTCCCTTTGTGGTGACATCACTTGAATACCGTTGCTTTTATAAGGCAGCCCACTCAAGCGACCGCTGTACAATTATGAGATGATCACAGGAAGAAAATAGAAAAGATTTTTGATTAGATATCATAAGAGTTAAGAGATTGTTACATATCAGAGTGTGCACATGGGAAAATGTAAGTACAATTTCTGTATATCAATACAATTTGCACATTTCACATGCATTATGTTGCAGTATGCAAATGTACGATTATTTACTTATGAAAATGAAACGCACTGCAAAAGCCTGAATCATCAAGAAAATATGTTTTCAATTAAATTCAGGACTGAGCACTGAGATGCAAAATCTGCATGTGCTCTCATTACATTATACGGATGGAAACAAACTGATTTTTGCTGTTTTGCCACATTATCTGTTCTGATAAGTGCTGTGAATAATTCATATCTCAGTGTTTGCCTTTTATTCACCCATACGGATTATATAAACACTGGGAGTGTTCATTTGACACAGAGTTCTGCTGTGATATGTTAACACTGGGGCCTGTTCTTTGGCCGTTTGACAGAAACTCTAAATGTTATGTTGGGGTCATTTTAATATCTCGAAAAATATACTTAACATTTAAGTATCACATCGATACTTCATGACTTTTCCTAATCTAATGATACATTTTTGTAAGCAAAATTTTTCTTTTGTCCTCCATGAACAAAGTTCCATTAGGCTACTTTATTAAGGGGATATAAAATATGAATAAATGCAATGAATTATTACATGATCAAGTTCTCAGACTGGTGTACAAGCTAAAGATCTACTTCTGGTGTTGCTTTTTATTGCTCTTTCTGCTATTTTTTCTGAAGTCAAATTAACCCATAAAAGAAAGAAAAATGGGTTACACTTTATTTTAAGGTGTCGTTGTTACAGTGTAAAATTGATTACATGTACTTACTATAGAGTTAGTGGGTAGGATTAGGGTTTGGTTGAGGGTTAGTTGCATGTAATTGTGCATAATTTACTGCTATTACTATAGTAAGTACATGTAACATATGCATCAAGGAACGAAAAATGTTACTTGGATGTATACCAGTCACATTGAAACAGACAGTTACAGTTTCAGAAATCAGGTTAGTTAATCAAATCAACATTAACTGAAATAAAACTCAATTATAAAAACTACGTCACAAATATTTCATTTCACCTATTGCATTTCTCATTTTCGTTACTAAAACAACAAAACTTAAAATTAAAACATGAAATAGATATATTTTTAAAAATATAATTCAAAATATAAAAACTATAGTATCTCAATGACACTAAAATAACAGATAGATGGACTTAAAAGAATTTCAACGGGTTCGTTTTTTAAATTTCCATTTTTAATTCCACATGCACGTCACTGAGTCACTGCGATCTTATCTATTAAATGTAAATGAGCGGCATGAACAGCAAATCATGTTATTCGCAAGAATTCAGGACGTGGCGGTTCTTTCCACATCCCGCTTAAAACTCATGAGGTGATAAGGTCATCATATTTATTGCCAGTCCTGCTAGATTGATGGTTATTACTACCGATAGACCTCTTTGGAAGCATCTGCACCATTTCAGAAACCAAGCATACTTAATCTTGATATGTAAAACTCTTAAATTGCCCTCCTCCTGAAAGAAAAGAATTCACAGCTGCACAGCTTCCTCTTTTTCAGCTTTTTAAATCATGCTGTGCTTGTATTGCACAACCGTAGAGGCTTTCATTGTTATATATTTAGAGTTACTGTTCATCTGTGAATGTTAAAAACTGAATTAGTTTCTGTTAGAAATGCATAAATTGCAGATCGCAAACAATGTCCATTCTATGGGAGTGCAGAAAAGTTTGCAGAATGACAATACATCAGACATTTATTAAAGAAAAAGGACCTGACGGTTGTTTTGTCAAGGTTATGGAGAGTTACAGGTGGTTAGTTGTCAGCCTGTTCTAACAGAGACCAATGTGTGTCATGAATTTATGATGAATGGCGCAGAACAGGTACATTACTGATTCATTATTTGGTGATTAAACTTCGAGACTTTAGCCTTAAGAACTAACAGTTGAGCGAGAATGGGGTGTGGAGAGTGTGAGAGGCTTGTACGCAAACAGTGTTTAGCAAACAGGGAACGCGATATCAGATTTTCACATTAAAGGAATGCATTCAAGCGTGTGTGACTCACAAATGATTGAATCATGAGTCACAAAACATGACTTGATGAAACATTAATCCATTTATCAAACTGTACTCAATTTTATCCAGGAGTGCATATGAAACGTCTGGAGGCTTTTGCCAGTAAACTTTATTTTGTGTTTTTTTTGTAATAGGTATGAGCACAGTTAGGCAATCAAACATCACCAAACAAGCACACCGCCTTAAGTACACAGTGTGCACTGCAGGCAGCTTTCTTTAGAATTCACTGTTGGCCAGCAGCTGCATCTGTGTAGATTCACTCAACTCAACTTATTATGCCATGCAAAAAAACCTGCCTGTTCATGCAAAAAGCAAATATATCTTAGAGATGTACTGTTAGAATCAATCACTTTATGCACTCTTAGAAAAAAAGGTTCTATATAGAGCCTTAAGGGTTCATATATTAGGGGATGCCATCATGGATCCCTTTATGGATCCATTTAAAATGATCCATTTTATGGATTTCGTTTTAATTCATTTTTGCTTTGCATTTTATGAATAAAACAGCTCATAAACACTGATAAAAATGATTCTGTGGTGAAGTAAATACTACAACAAAACAAAAAACTAATTTCTACATGAAAAAGTTGGGTCAGGCAAGAATACTTAATTCAAAACGTAAATATTACATTATAGAATGAAGTACAACTACTCAACTTTTCTGATACTGGTGTTCCCATCATGCACTGGGGCTTGAATAATTAATAAGTTCGATTTTTCGCTGTTTTCCAGCTGTACTTACACCATTTTATCATTGCTTTTGTCTCGGACAAAAGTTTCAAAGTTTCAGAAGGCTTAAGCTAGTGTCAGACTAAAATGCATGTTTGAGCAACTTGCACAGAAATATCTTAAAATATGTCAGTGGCATTGATTTGTCTCAAGATGTACACCAGTAATGTTTGTAACCTTTTCCCGTTATACTTTGGTCATATCATGAATAATTTATGCAATTTGATATTAGTCATTTGAAAGAATTAAAAGTTTGGTTTCATTCATTGAAATGTCTATCCTCAACTGGTCGAGGTTGATGTGATATTTAGAAAGTAATTAGTAAGAAGTAATGCAATAATAGTACAGTAAACTAACTACACAGATGTAATTAATAGTACTTAATTACTTTTTAGAGTAACTTATCCAAGACTGCATGAGCTGACTTTAAAAGTCATAGCAACATTATTAAATGTCATTTTAATGAAGGGGAATGTACAAATTCTACAGTAAAATCATGTAATCAACACTTCATTAACATTATTTACTGTATTAGGCATCATGAACTAACAATGGTTAATGTTTTCTTATATACTATTGTTCACTGTTAATTCATATTTGTACACAATACATTACTATTATTTTAATTTAACTTGACTTTAATTTAATGTTATTTTAACTTGCAATGTTAAAAATAGTAATGAACATGAACCAAAACTGATAAATGATTAGAAAAGTATTGTTTATTTTTAGTTCATGTTAGTTATTATACTAATAATGCAAATTATATCATTTGAATATGTCATATTTTAATTTGCGATGAAAAACAATATGAAATAAAGTTACCAGATGTCCCTGCACGATGCAAAACAATTGATAATATTTTATTTGCAAACTTATGTTTATGTTTTATTTTATTATTATTACTGTTCAAAAGTTTGGGGTCAGTAAGACTTTTAAGGAAATTAATAGTTTTACTCAGCAAAGACAATCAAAAGTGACAGTAAAGACATTTAGAATGTTACAACAGATTTCTATTTCAAATAGAACTTTTAAACTTTCTATACATCAAGTAAGTAATCCTGAAAACAAACACATCACGGTTCCCACAAAAATATGAAGCAGCACGATGGATTTGGATGTTTCTTGAGCAGCAAATCAGCAGAATGATGGATTCTGAAGGATACTGGAGTAATGATGCTGAAAATTGCAATTATAGGAATAAATTACATTTAGAAAACGATTTCACTGTTTCTACTGTGTTTTTGATTGAGGTGTTTGTTACATTTTATATTTGTGTAATCAATTCAGTTAGCATTATGATTTTGTGTGAATACTGTGCACCAAACATGAGCCATAGTTCATGGATAGGCCCATTTTTATGACCTTTATGTCATCTTGCATCCATTTTATCATCTGTTTAATGACACCATCAGCATATTTTAAAGTTCAAAGCAGATTCAAGTATAAAGTTAATATATTAACATTATAAGTTAATGATATATGCAGTTATGAACTGTAAAATGTTCCGCCTCCCATAACGCTTGGACACCCTATCGCAGTAACTCAGTAACTATTTATTACTCTATCTGTACAAAGGGGATGAAACGTTCTCTTGTTTAGTGGATAATATGAATTAATAATATCCATCCAGAAACCAGTGGTACTCTAGTGATACTTCCTTAAAAATGTTCACATGGAGTTTCCTAACATGGAGAGACAAGTGTAAGAATTTGCTCGGGTTTCAACACGTCAACTGTGGAGCTGTCAGTGTAGTTCTCATGAAATCTACTACCAACACGTTTCACCATCATGTGCTAGCTGAGGCACATGAGGACACAAGAAAATTTTGTTTTTGATGAAAAACAGCCATGCAACATAGTTAGCCTATATCTGACTGGCTGCTTTATTTGAATAGATTAGGAAGTGGGATTTGTATTATTATTACTGCAAATAAGCAGATTTCAGTGTCACTCAGGACTTATGAGGTCCACACTATATCACTAATGGCTGAAATTGTACAAGAAAGCAATAGTTTGAGTAATTGCTGTCTTACAGTAGCTTTGTACGTCAGATTACACAAAACAAAAAGTATCTGTATCTGTTGAGTGACTGGAACTTTCAAGACTTTCTGCCACACCTTGTTTAACTTGGCATGAATAAGAAATCCCTACATGTTAAAGAAAGCCCTACATTTTAAAGTGTAATTTTATTATTGTGGTCTACACGTTCATGGTGTGTTTTTTTGGTATACAGCACTGTCAGAGGCTCCCGCATCCAAGCCATACCAGGAGTTCGAGTCAAAGATCCTGTGAAGGAGCTGCTGCGGAAAAAGAGGAAATGCTGCCAGAACGACGCCCCCAGCGCAGTAGGAACTATAGCATATGTGTGCACACACACACACACACACAATAGGACACATGCTTTTGATTGTAAAAATTGACAAACTTAACATGATCTCATTCATTGCGCAAGCTTTTTTCCCTTTATCTAATCCATCCAATGCACGGTGATGCCATCCAAATGTGAGACTAAAAAGGATGTGTTATAAAAGAAATGAGACCCTTGGGTTTTATGTCACCATTTCAATTGTAATTAATTATAAAATTAATATAAAAAACATAACTCAGGTCATAGCACTTATAATAATTGACTGAATAACGGCCCAACTCTGAAATTGATCATAGGATTGCGAAAGATTGCAAAATCAATGTCAGCTTAAACTCAGCTTGAATTTTACTAGGCATTACCGATTGCAAGAAGGCAAGCTCTCCAAACTCCAAGGGGATTTTGGCCTTATATAATCCAGGTGTTTTTCTGTGACAGTTAAACTATTCTCCCACATAGCCTGAGGGGTTGGGCATAGGGCCTATGCAAATCCATTTGTGGATCTGCCAAGAGGCTTGACTACCAACCTTATAATTGTACTTGACAACACATGAAAACATAAACACACACTCTGCAGCCATTAAATTCTCATAAAAATTAAGTTGAACTCTTTTAAATGTCTTTAGTAACTTCTTGTGACTTCGACTCTCTTGTAATGGCATCTTGACTGTGTAGAAGCTGGCGATGTGCAATAAATTGCTCCCAAAGGGCAATGAGCAAAACCACGCATAAGAGCTATAGATATGAGCTTATCTTTGTCTGTTTTAGGTTAACTGGGTTATCTGTAAACCAGCCCCTCCACATGCTCTCTGCCATTTCATTCAACACCGCTCTCAGAATGGAGATGGGGGTTTTAAGCAGCTTTAACATTATTGGACTGGGGGCCACAGCTATAAATGCCTTCTAATCTACCAGGTGTAGGTCTCAGACAAAAGTCCCTGTCATCTGTTTAAGTACAATTTAAGTGGTACCACTTGCCCTGACATGTAAATCATTTTACAAAGGAATCTCATTGTGCTACACCTTAATTGTTTTTGATCTTTTGTGTAAAATGTAAGGGGTAATGTAAAACAAGTTGGTTGTTACCATTGTTATATAAACTGACTTGAAGACAAGTGACTGCACATTGTCCTTCTTATTAGGTGTCTACTTACCAAATAAACACAAGTTTGTTGCTCTTTTAATGTTTTCATATTCTTGCTAGGCACTCTTGAGATTCTTCTGTCAAATGTTTTTTGAACAATATTCACTGAGATCCCTGATTGTAGAAAAACAAAAGGTCATGGCTTGGACCCTCAGAGTGGAATAGTTCTAATTGTCCATGTAAAGCAACCAGACAAATGTTTGTTTAATAAAATAAAGTTTAAGCAGGTTATTGCTTGAAATGTGGAATGAACACATTTCAAGCAATAAATGTGAGTAAAAATCAGAAACTATGTCTGTAACTAGTCTGGCTAATGTAAGTGACAAAAGCAGTTCAAATTAAAGACATGCGAGCCATCTACTAAAGGTAACATCACATATTAGGCAGATGTTGCTCTTACTGAGTAAGAGCTCACTTCTATCAAGAGACTTGCTTCCAACAATTCCTGTCTCTCCTTGAACTGTCAAAAATAAAAAGACACATTAATAAACAAAAAAATAATCAAATATGTAACATATACAAAGTTCTGTAATGAAACTCTAAATGGCCAGGCTGATTAACTCAAATGCTTGCAATCACATCATTCTCTATTGGGCACAGCTGATTGGTTCCTGCTGTATCAGTAGCCGATGAGCTTGCTGCTCAACCTATAAATACTTTGTTAGCATTTGCCTTAGCAGTACAGCACACTTTCAGAAACCCTCCACCTTCCCCAGCTCCACCTGTATAGATCTGCTACGGGTAATTCATGTATGCTGTACTGTACAGCAGCATGTCTTACTTGCTCAAAGCAGCGTGTTGTGTATGTATTGGCAGTAGCAAGTCCTGTATTACTACAGATCTATTCTGCCAAGACCAAATACATCAACATTGTCTTACCCATTACCAAGCCAAACACTCAGAGAGTTGTCATGACAGTACTATTTTTTATTTATATATTATAACATTATACATAAGTAAATTAAACTATATAACAACTGTATTTCTATTGTTATTTTTTTCAAGGTAATGGTTCCCAACAACACTTTGCCGTCATACACACACACTGGTAAGTTACACATGAACATTTTTGTTTTTCATTGATTGCACAATGATTTTTCATGCTCTTATTCCTCTCTAAAAGGACTTCTAGCTTTGTAGAAGCCAACCAGAGTGGTTTTAATGATTCATTAGTGGATGTCAGTGGGCTTTGCACAGGATGGATTGCCCAGACCACCAGCACATCTGCTCTCCAGCCTTTGAGCCACTGGACTCCCCCAGACTGCCAACACCACGAAACTACCATCCCGTCTCACACTGATATGTACGTCCAGCCGATCTGTCCCAGTTACACTGTGGTGGGCCCTTCCCCATGCTGACGTTTATGCACACACCTCTCTTCACCAACCTTATGTGAGCCACAGACTGATGCAAAGCTACTGCTATTGTTTCAGTGCCTGAAGGTGTTCATTTGTCTCTTATCTGGTTCCCTATTAGACCGTGAGCACTTCCAGCTCAGCCCTGCCTCCGGTGGAGATCCCAGACTCCTCCTTGACATATATTCCTTGGGCTCAGCCTTTATCCACCATCTCCAGCACAGTCATGCAGGCCCCCTCTGTGCAAGCGGCCCTGTCAGCCTCCCAGCTCTTCCCAGTGCCTCTGACCTTGCCAGTAATCTCACCAGAACCTGAGCCTCAGCAGGTGGAGCCTCCCCAGGCCCCAGAGGGCACTCTGGCCCTTGAGAAACTGTTGGAAGACAACGAGGGCCACAAAGAACCCTACATCTGCAACTCCTCACTGTTTTCAGAAGACATTTAAGATATTGGTGGATTGGCACTCTTTTTGCGCAGCTTCTTAGCTAGTCAAGATTTCATGGTGGAGCCAATGTAGGCACAATATGGGCTTGAGGTATTGGCCCTACATGGGTTTGTCCATGGGTTCTATATAGGCCTATCTGAATAAGCCCCAGTATGAGCCCTACATAGGTTTGTCATTGGGTTCTATATAGGCCTATCTGAATAAGCCCCAGTATGAGCCCTACATGGGTTTGTCCTTGGGTTCTATAGGCCTATCTGAATAAGCCCCAGTATGAGCCCTACATGGGTTTGTCCTTGGGTTCTATATAGGCCTATCTGAATAAGCCCCAGTATGAGCCCTACATGGGTTTGTCCTTGGGTCCTCTATGTCAGAACCCATTACAAGTAGGGGTTAATGTAAATAGGACTGACCCATAGACAAACCCATGTAACCCATGCTGTGAAGGCTGCTTAGCGGAGGACTACTTGCAGTGTTGCCATGTCCACTTATAAGCATGTTGTTTGAGCTTGGCTTTTAAAGTGATCAAGTGTATGGAATAAAGAAAAGTGGGAAGATGTGGGTCACAATATTTTGATGTTATTTTCAATATAAAGCTTTTGGATTTATTAAGGTCTAATATGGGCTTGTCCTTGTTTGCCGTTTTCTTTTTTCTTTTTTTTTCTTTTCTAGCACCAACACAAATGAGTCAAGCCTCTTTCCCTGTGCTTTTCATACAAAAAGAGAGACATCTGGTGCGCATTTAAAAACGTCATTAACAACTAGTTGTTCTGTCAGTTCTGTACACACTGCATAGAATTTCTGAAAAATTGCAGTTGTCACTACCTGAATTTTTGGAGAGCTAATTTGGTTTTAGAATTCAGTTGTCACTCCTGTAAATTACTGAACTATATGTGTACAGAATAGATTTAGCTGCAATGTGTATGTGATTATATCTGGAAGAAATAATAAATCTGGAAACAATTGTGAAGGGATAGATTAATGTCCTTTTTTTTTTTTTAGCTGGCTTGTGTAGCTGCAATTTAAAAAGTGTGCATGAATCATGTAGCCTGTTCACAATGGTTAAAATGCTAACATTTACAGAGAGTCTTCCTTGTATGCAGTTCATTATAATGGCAGTTAGAATTAAAAAGGCATCAGTTTCCTTAAAGCTGGAGAAATCCCCTATGGATGTTATCATTTTATCTACCTGTGCCCTAGACCCGCAGGCTAGTTGTCTCTCAAGTTAACATGTTCCTTAATTAGATGTTTAAACAAGGGTCTGCTCTGTGCACGCTCAACCATGAAATCTGCTTTTTTTTTTTAGAGCTTCTGTACATGACATATCTCCGTCAAATGGGTATGACAATAAAGCAAACATGCAATTGCAAGCATTTTAGTATGTGTGTGATTTGGTCTTGATTTGATGTTTTTCAATTGCTAATTTGGCTTTGAATTTATATTCAATTCAATTTCAATTAACATTTATTTGTAGAGAGCTTTTCACAATACCTATCGTTTTAAAGCATCGTAACAGAAAAAATAAAGTAATTTGTTATCAGAGTTGACTGTGCCAAAGTAATGTCCATATGTCCGTCGCCACCCGGTGGCTTTAGGAAAACAGAGCACGGTGGGCAATATGCATTTAAGTATATAAAAACTGAAGGACCATGTCAGTCATTTGTATTTGCCACACTTCCTGCTACCAGCTGGTGGCGCTATGACTATAATGACATTTTGGTGTAGATGTCTTCAGGTCAGGGCAGTTATCAAACGTGAAGTTTGAGGCAGACTGGACATTGTATGCTTGAGTTAAAACAACTTCTTGTTTCATGGCATTAATCGTTATACATTAGCACTTAGCCAAGTGTTGCATGATTTAACATGTTTCTAGTATGTTTGGTTCTTCATGGCATATTCAGGAATGAATTACAGTGTAAAGCATGCCATTTCCTGTTGCCAACAGGTGACGCTTATGACTAACTGAATATTGGCATGTCGATGTCTTCAGGCCAGGACTCTAATAAAACATGTTAAGTTACAACAAGTTACAACAACTTTCATGGCGAAATATCGAATTTTTGTGAGGCACCATGGACACGCCCTTGTATGTGAACTGTAGCGTGAATGGCACTTAATTGAAATTTTGTAGGTGGTGCTATCAAGACATTTTGCCACACCTAATTCTGAAACCCATATCAGACATAAATTAAATGTTCACCACTTCTGACGTGTGTGCAAAGTTTCATGAGTTTTCAAGTATGTTAATTAGGCCCTCAAAAAATGTGATTTGGAGAAGAATAAGAGACTGAGCAATTCCATTAGGGTCCTCACACCATCAGCCATCAGTGCTCGCCTCGGGCCCTAATAATTATCATAGCTGCTGTTCACAACACTTTATATTTACAGTTACACATTTGGCAGACGCTTTTATCCAAAGCGACTTACACTGCATTCAAGGTACACATTTTTACATTTTGTCAGTTCTTGGTTTCCCTGGGAATCAAACCCATGACCTTGGCGTTGCTAGCTCCACGATCTTATTGTTTGAGCTACAGGAAAGCTCGAAGTAAGAGCTTCAAGCTAAAGATAATCAATGTGCATTTAATCTGCTATAAGTGGGGTAAAATATTATATGTGCATTATGTGAATGCTTGGATATACACTCACCTAAAGGATTATTAGGAACACCTGTTCAATTTCTCATTAATGCAATTATCTAATCAACTAATCACATGGCAGTTGCTTCAATGCATTTAGGGGTGTGGTCCTGGTCAAGACAATCTCCTGAACTCCAAACTGAATGTCAGAATGGGAAAGAGAGGTGATTTAAGCAATTTTGAGCATGGCATGGTTGTTGGTGCCAGACGGGCCGGTCTGAGTATTTCACAATCTGCTCAGTTACTGGGATTTTCACACACAACCATTTCTAGGGTTTACAAAGAATGGTGTGAAAAGGGAAAAACATCCAGTATGCGGCAGTCCTGTGGGCAAAAATGCCTTGTGGATGTTAGATAGAAGAGCAACTTTGACTGAAATAACCACTCGTTACAACCGAGGTATGCAGCAAAGCATTTGTGAAGCCACAACACACACAACCTTGAGGCGGATGGGCTACAACAGCAGAAGACCCCACCGGGTACCACTCATCTCCACTACAAATAGGAAAAAGAGGCTACAATTTGCACAAGCTCACCAAAATTGGACAGTTGAAGACTGGAAAAATGTTGCCTGGTCTGATGAGTCTCGATTTCTGTTGAGACATTCAGATGGTAGAGTCAGAATTTGGCATAAACAGAATGAGAACATGGATCCATCATGCCTTGTTACCACTGTGCAGGCTGGTGGTGGTGGTGTAATGGTGTGGGGATGTTTTCTTGGCACACTTTAGGCCCCTTAGTGCCAATTGGGCATCGTTTAAATGCCACGGCCTACCTGAGCATTGTTTCTGACCATGTCCATCCCTTTATGACCACCATGTACCCATTCTCTGATGGCTACTTCCAGCAGGATAATGCACCATATCACAAAGCTCGAATCATTTCAAATTGGTTTCTTGAACATGACAATGAGTTCACTGTACTAAAATGGCCCCCACAGTCACCAGATCTCAATACAATAGAGCATCTTTGGGATGTGGTGGAGCAGGAGCTTCGTGCCCTGGATGTGCATCACACAAATCTCCATCAACTGCAAGATGCTATCCTATCAATATGGGCCAACATTTCTAAAGAATGCTTTCAGCACCTTGTTGAATCAATGCCACGTAGAATTAAGGCAGTTCTGAAGGCAAAAGGGGTCAAACACAGTATTAGTATGGTGTTCCTAATAATCCTTTAGGTGAGTGTAGATATTTATCTTTAATCTAGGGCTGTCAATTGATTAAAAATTTTAATCGTTATTAAATCACACTCTTGTTGTGTGATTAATCTTTTACTTATCGTAAAATTAAACATACGCCATTTATCTCATTAAAAACATTCATTTTGTCATCATTTGCTATATCCAGCAAAATAAATCAGTATTTTCTGCAAGCTTCAAGCTTCATTGGGACTCCAAAAGGACACCAAATATAAGGAATCCATATAATTGTTATATAATAAACACAATTATACAATTATATATTTATACACACCTAAGCACCCATGAAAAAAAAAAAAAAAAAGTTACAGAATTCACAGTATGTGTAAAGAGAAACAACAACAATATTGTTTTCATTTTAGACAGTATCTTAGACAAGTTTGACTGCATAAACCTACGATTACTAAACACAAGAACGCACACATGACAAATCAAATATTATCTTCTGTGTGTGTGTGTGTGTGTGTGTGTGTGTGTGTGTGTGTGTGTGTGTGTGTGTGTGTGTGTGTGTGTGTGTGTGTGTGTGTGTGTGTGTGTGTGTGTGTGTGTGTGGAAACGACACGAATAAGCTACTGTGTGCCAGCGTGCGATCAGTGATCGTAGAGCGTGCACATACATGGTTTGTTCTTTGTGCATCAATATATCAGACTCTCACGCTTATTGTAGGACTCGCGCTCTTCAGAAACAGAATACGACAGAGCTCGTGTTTTAAAGCAAAGCACACAATATAACAAATAGTTCACTAAAAACACAACGTGAGTCTCTATTCTCTCTGATATGTCTGCTGTAATCAGCCTGGCCCTTTTTCACATTAGCACTGTTTTCGACTGTTTGAATGATTTTGATTACTGGATCACCGAAAAACTTTCCCAGAGTTTAACGGTTTAAAATGGCTTGATCACAGAGACGCATAATCGGGTTCGTGAGTTAGAATGGAAATTTCCTCCTACCAGGGTTACAGGTGCTTGTGGATGCTCAGTGTGATTGTGATAAACTCCCGACTTCTAACATCATCTAACTGCGTGACTGAAAATTACATTAATGACGCAGGGTCACAACCTAACGCGGGTTAGTTGTAACACACATGGTTTAAAACTTTCCACACATGCCAGAATGACAAAACTTACTGTATTTACTAGTTATCATATCAACAGTATATAGAGAAAAAATGCATAAAATTAAGAAACATTTGGAAGATATCACTGAATATTTATTTAACTATAGCAAAAGTAAATTTCTTACTTAAGTTTATTTTTCATCTCTGTTTTTGTGTTTATGTAAAATAAGACAAATGTGATATTATTGTAATCTTATATCTGTTATTTAACAGTTGAGATGGTTCTTTAATGCTGATCTAACAGCAGAAGACACAGCCGCAGTTTAAATCCCAGTTGCTCAGGTGGGGTGTGTTGAAACATCATGTTACAATGAGCCCCTATTAGAAATGTGCTATTATATTCTATACTGAATTCTATTCTATATATTCTGCTATGAATTCTATTGAGAAACCATGAGAAAAGGGTGAATAATGACTAAGAGTCAATGTTCATAAATGATTCATTATTATTAAGTTTTGAACTATATAGCTGTATTTGTTTATCAAACTCAAAAAGTATATATATATATATATATATATATATATATATATATATATATATATATATATATATATATATATATATATATATATATATATATATATTAAATGCCATTATTTTATATTAAAAAATTATAATTGTATTTTATTGACAAAATATTTTAGCTTGTCTTGGATATAAAACTACACTCACCTAAAGGATTATTAGGAACACCATACTAATACTGTGTTTGACCCCCTTTCACCTTCAGAACTGCCTTAATTCTACGTGGCATTGATTCAACAAGGTGCTGAAAGCATTCTTTAGAAATGTTGGCCCATATTGATAGGATAGCATCTTGCAGTTGATGGAGATTTGTGGGATGCACATCCAGGGCACGAAGATCCTGTTCCACCACATCCCAAAGATGCTCTATTGGGTTGAGATCTGGTGACTGTGGGGGCCATTTTAGTACAGTGAACTCATTGTCATGTTCAAGAAACCAATTTGAAATGATTCAAGCTTTGTGACATGGTGCATTATCCTGCTGGAAGTAGCCATCAGAGAATGGGTACATGGTGGTCATAAAGGGATGGACATGGTCAGAAACAATGCTCAGGTAGGCATTTAAACGATGCCCAATTGGCACTAAGGGGCCTAAAGTGTGCCAAGAAAACATCCCCCACACCATTACACCACCACCACCAGCCTGCACAGTGGTAACAAGGCATGATGGATCCATGTTCTCATTCTGTTTACACCAAATTCTGACTCTACCATCTGAATGTCTCAACAGCAATCGAGACTCATCAGACCAGGCAACATTTTCCAGTCTTCAACTGTCCAATTTTGGAAATTGTAGCCTCTTTTTCCTATTTGTAGTGGAGATGAGTGGTACCCGGTGGGGTCTTCTGCTGTTGTAGCCCATCCGCCTCAAGGTTGTGCGTGTTGTGGCTTCACAAATGCTTTGCTGCATACCTCGGTTGTAACAAGTGGTTATTTCAGTCAAAGTTGCTCTTCTATCAGCTTGAATCAGTCGGCCCATTCTCCTCTGACCTCTAGCATCAACAAGGCATTTTCGCCCACAGGACTGCCGCTTACTGGATGTTTTTCCCTTTTCACACCATTCTTTGTAACCCCTAGAAATGGTTGTGTGTGAAAATCCCAGTAACTGAGCAGATTGTGAAATACTCAGACCGGCCCGTCTGGCACCAACAACCATGCCACGCTCAAAATTGCTTAAATCACCTTTCTTTCCCATTCTGACATTCAGTTTGGAGTTCAGGAGATTGTCTTGACCAGGACCACACCCCTAAATGCATTGAAGCAACTGCCATGTGATTGGTTGATTAGATAATTGCATTAATGAGAAATTGAACAGGTTTGATTTATTATTATTATTATATCAGGTAACATTTTAAGCTGTCATATGCTCATGTTACAATGTTCCCCTCACGTTTTACAATGTACCCCACCTATGGGGCATGTTGTTACATTTCACTTCCATTCTTTCGGGGTTAATCAAGAAAAAAGTATATACTGTATTACAGTTTTTCTTCATTGGTTTGGCTTATTTCTTGAAACAGAAATTACATTCTCAAAACAACATGGACAAACCTCCAAACCACTTGGCAATTGTTCACAACAGAATTGAATTTCTCATTCATTTCATCAAATTGCAAATGTCTAAGTACATGTATCAATGTCTCAGTACATCTTTGCAAATGATTAAATACAGGTAGCCTACATTTAGCACAATTTCCAAGTGAATAGATCTTGTTGATCTAAACTGGTTGTTGATTCTCAGTGGTTGTTCGCTCCAAAACATGTCAGTGTCATTTCACTGTATAAGTCATCACATGCACAATAGTCTGTTCAATTGTCAAAATTAGTCAAGAACATAATACCATGAATACCATATATGAATTCCTTGGAACATTTGATAAATTTATTACAGCAATTGACAGTCAGGTGAAACTAAAACTTGACTAACGAAGGAGGAGTTTTCGCACATCTCAGATGACCAATCAAAAGTTACCTGACAGGTGCTGTCCATGACTGTGAATGCTGCCAAACATGTATGTAAAGAGCTTGACCATGCAGGACCAGTACAATTTCTGAACATGGAGGCACCTGGCCAAGTAAATGAACAAGGGCAACTGCCTGCTCGAGGAAGAGGAAGAGGAAGAGGAAGAGGAGGAGGAGGAGTAAGGGTGCGTGGTGGTGGAATAGGGGGAAGAGGCAGAGGAGCACAAAGACACCATGCTGTCCCGGATGAAATTCAGGCCACAATTATAGACCATGTCATCAACCATGGCCTCACAAAGGCAGAGGCAGGTCGCCGAGTGCAGCCTAATGTGCCACGCTCTCTACAGTCTCCTCCATCATCCAAACCTTTCGCAGGGAAAACGGGTATGTAGTCAGTCAATGATGGAATTAGTAAAGGATAGGACACTGTGCATAGAGCAAGAAATATATTTATTTACACATTTACCTATTCATTTAGTGTGTGTGTGTGTGTGTGTGTGTGTGATAGGCCTACAGTAATATCTTACCTCAATGGGATGTTATGATACTAAAATTACAAGAAAAACATTGGAGAAAATAAACTATATGGAGTAGTTTATTTTCTACAGTATTGATGATACAGTTTACAGTAGTATTCCAGTCACTGTGCAGTGATGCATTAGAATTGTGGTAAAATTACTGTAAGTAAAACAACAATACAATTACATAGATAACTCATTCTGTAAGAAATACATAAAGTATACATTACCAATGGAGTGTTGTCTTTTGAATTCTATATCTAGGATTGGACAACCTTGCACGGGTGGCAGAGAAAACTTCTCAATGAACAACAAGAACAAGAGATCTGTAACATGATGATGGCAAATAATGTCATCACATAAGCAGAAGCTCCTCATCTTCTTGGACCGCTTTCATTTTGTTTTGATCCCTGAAAATGAGAGAGGTCTCATAGGGTCTCGTGAATTTGCACCGTGGCCCGCTCATCAGGGCCTGGTTCACTACTCATCTAAGGATGGTCATGGTGTTCCTACCACCTTACTCTCCTTTCCTCATTCCTATTGAGGAGTTTTCTCTGCTTGGAGGTGGAGAGTGTATGAGCATCGGGCTCAAGATCAGAGGTCCCTGCTCCATGCAATGGACGCTGCATGTGAGGATATTACAGGAGATCAGTGTAGGGGATGGTTGCGACATGCACGCCGTTTCTTCCCTTGTTGCATCGCAAAGGGAGCATATACGCTGTGATGTGGATGAGAATCTGTGGCCAGACGGACTGCAGCGTGTGGATGGCCAGGAGGGTGAGGACAGCGACCAGTGAAGAACTGTTAGTTGTGAAACTAACTGCATATAATTTTCATAGTTTTTGTTTGTGTCTTTATATTACAATATATTATGCTGTATACATTTTCTTTTTACTCTGATCTATGGAAGTTATTTATGTGTATGATAATGGTTACAATTTCCTCGGCAGTATGAGTGCAATGTTGATGTCAAACCTTGGAAGCTACTCTTACCCTAAAATCCTATTTATTTTTTTCAGTTTTATACACAATTATATTCTGTTAGCTAGACAAAAAACAGTACAGTAACCATTGTTAATGAAGGACTGGGCTAAGACTGAAAGGTGGACATGAGGGATATTTCAATGGTCCTCTGCCATAGTGACAAAACGTCTTAACATTTTGACTTGCAGTGCTTACACAATGCCAAAGGGACAAAGCATTTTGGGGCCACTGACTGTTTAAATGAGAAGTAAATTTAGTTTTGACATATGAGTGAACTGTTTTGGGAGAGGTATGAACTTTTGCTGGTGAACCATGGTGTTGTGCCGAACCATTCACGTTATTTTGGCAAAAGCACCAAGAGTGTTGAGAACGTCTGGTCTGTTTCAAAAAATGAGCCAAAGCAATTGAGAAGGACCATTTCCGTGGTACTGACTCTTTATATGGGAAAGAAATTTAGCTTTGAAGCATGAGTGAACAGTTTTGGGAGAGATATTAGCTTTTGCAAGTGAGCTATAGTGTTGTGCTGAACTGTAAGACTAAATGATCTTAGAATTTTGAGAATGTAATTTCTGTTTCAAGAAATGAGCCAAACCAATGGAGAAAAACTGTAATGAAACAAAACCACATATTTGTACTAGACGTGAAATTAATGTGGGAAAAAAATGAATACTCTGAACCCCAAGTGGATTGACAGTCATTGACACAAACGTGTCAAAAAGCGTTAGGTTGTGCCCCGCTCTCCCCTACTTCTGTAATTTATTTGCGTTAATTGTGTTAAATTATTTTAACGCATTAAGGAATTTAAATTAATTGCATCTGTTAACGCGTTAATGGTGACAGCCCTACTTTAATCTAAATTTAATCTAGACTTAAACTACCCCGAACATTTTTTCTCTAGTAGCTACAATGTACTAGAAGATAGTGTCCATACTGCTAATCATTTCATTAAGTTCATTTGTTTATGGGAACAATAAGCAGTTAAAACAGTTCAGATAGGTTATTTGAGAATCTAATTCTCTTATTTGAGAATGTATTGTTCTTAAACATATGGGTTTTATTTTTTTTTTAAAGGTGGGAAAAAAGGTTGTGTTCGCTTTGCATTGCCAACAATCGCTTCAGGGTCATACAAGAAGACCTTTTACTTACAGTATGCTGCACTGAAACTCACCTTCATGTCTTTCTGCATGTGAAAATCTTGCAGAAATGTCATAGTTCAGTTGTTTGATGTACTAATGAAACCAAGTAAAACACTGACACCTGTGCTCAGTGATTCTCTTGAGCGAACATTACCTTTGAGCACATTTTTTCTGCGCACGATTCTTCAGAACACACTTTTAAGTTGCCGCTGAATCTGCCCAAATGATCCAGGGGCATGTCTGCACAAATGTTGGGAGATGGAAGGAAAAACAGTACAAGGTGTGACTGTCTGGGGGAAGCAGGAAGGTAAATTCTGTTTCAAGAAATGAGCCAAACCAATGGAGAAAAACTGTATCACTGTGTGAAAAACTGTGTGTGCTGGAGGGGGACAGTTTTTGGCACTTAGCTGTGCAGATTGAGAAAGCAGTGAAACATGTCAAAGTTAAATACCTGCTTAAATTGCTCTGATTACAGTCTGTACAGAAGTGTGCACTGGAGACCCAGGACTAAGCTAGATTTTTATCGCAAGCACTTTCAGAACTTCCATTGAATAAAATGTCAAGTTTTCATCCTAGGGGATAAAACAGTTTGTATTCAGATTACTTGATAAATAATTTGCAAACATGAATAGTAAACGTTATTCTCTTCATATGCCAATACATGAATAATTACCAGACACAATCTTGAAATGACAGCAGATATCCCAGTGATACAGTATCATGACTGAAAAAACCCCACCAGCATTTCCAAGCTCCTCCTATCAAATGGCGTTATACAGATCTCACTCTCTTGCTATTTCCTTGGGAAAGTTGCAGAAAACCCAACATACTGGTTTTAAAGAGAGATAGGGAAAACTCTAAATGAACTTTTTAGACAAGGAGCTGTGAGAAAAGACTGCCAATGGAACTGAAGGAATTTTAGGTTTTTGGAGATTTGGGCCTTCTGCATTTATTAAATATATCTAACCAATAATTTATTATTGGGATTTCTGCATATATTAAATATATCTAACTCGCTTGTCTTATAGTCCATCTATATTTGTCCCTATTTTTGCTGCTTCCTGTCAGAGGTAGTCAAAGTGGAATTATCCACTTTATTTTATGCCGGATGTCCTTCCTGATGCCACCCAGCACTAACACCTGGGGGGTGGGGGTGGGGGATCTGTGTCCCTCTCGGTTTAAATTGCATTCGGGGTGTGGGGTGTCCCCTGCACAAAAACAGGTCTAGACCAATCCATGTTATATGAGAAAAACTTAACATCAACAACTGAAGGCATGATACAACTTGCCTTCAGTGTCTCTAGGAAATATTTACTACTATCTCTAGTTACTACTACTACTACAAAAAAAGTGAAATGCCAGGTAAATTGAATACTAATATCAAATACACCTTACAGCATTTTAGTGTAAAACACATCAAGTTTAATAACAATATGTTCATTCTATTTCAGATACTTTACATCACAGGATAGCTTCCCAGTTTCAGCTGGTTGCTAAAGATGTGTATTTTTTTGTCATAGCTGCTGTTTAACTGAAGGTATCTTCTCCTTGCTGTTGACATAAATCTGCTTATCTTTTCAATCTTGACCTCTCACTCCTTTTATAATGAGAAAGTAATTTACGACAGGAGTGCAGCCCATATAAGCTGCAAATGCTCTGCATACCCAAGCTATGTGTGGACTCGCTAATTAGCATTAATACTACAAATGACTATAAAATCCCTTGTTTGAGGTTTACACAATAAAATGTTAGTAATACCTATGTAAATCTCATTTATTTATTTGCCAAACAACAATTAATAATTGTAATTTTCTTCAAATCTGCCACTCGCTGTGAGCTCCGGGTGAGCAGAATCCACAGCAGCTTTGTGCCCTATACGCTCTGCTGTTATGTATCGTCATCACTGTCCCACAATCTCATTGGTTTGCTGGCATATGGGGGACTTCATGCGTAGGGAAAGCTGCCTGCGAATCACTCGTGGAAAAATGGAGAAATTTGCTGTTCCTGACAGATCTCGAACACCGAAAATCACATTGAATTTGATATAAAACTAACTAGACAAAATCAAGTCAAAAAAGTAATAAGACAAATATTTTCATAGTATTTCATTTTTCTTCATAAGGAAATACATTTTTAACGGAAACATATAAACTGTTAAAGACAGACCTGTGAGCAGGTCTATGCCATTGCGTTTGTTAAAGAATTGTCATCAATTTGCATTATTTTAACTTATTTTTTAAAGAATATTTTTATTACTGCCATTTATTCTATAAATGTATAAGTGTAAAATATTGCATTCCTTTTTTTATTCACAATTTTTTTGGAATCGGGTTTGTATTTTTATTACTGCGATTTATTCTATCACTACATTTATTCTAATGATATTTTACTTATGTTGTATTTATAATAGGTTGCTTATATTACTTATTTTTATATCTTAATAATAATAAAAACATATCTAGCATACATTTAAATTGACACCTGCCATGGTGTTTTAATTTGGGCCTGGGACACACTAGATGATCTTATCGGTTTTAAAACTGTGGGAGACCACAGACATGAGGGCAGTTTCAACCGATTTTTAGCATTATAATCCTCCGAATGCACACACTAAACGTTTCCAGTTTAAAAAAGTCACTGCTCGCCACTGATTTATGATAGTGTCATTCAGGAATGACCATTACTGGTGTGTTAGAACAGATGTTATGTCTTATTGATTTGAATGCATGTGTTATTCTATGTAAAAGAATGATAAAAAGGAGGCAGTCTGTTAGTGTTAGCATGCAGTCAATTCAAATAAGGAACAAAGCCCCTTCTCTAGAATTTAGATGTTTTTAAGTATTTCATTGTTTCCAATTCATTTTGAGGTGTCATCTATTATGTGGAGGCACTCATGTTTGTCAACTCTTCCCTTCGGCTCTTTACGATCTTTCTCTCTCCTCGTCACACATTTGTCATGTCTCCAAACTCTTAGTTACCTCAGTTTCATTTTTTCAGTATTCTTAATGATCTATGCAGGCTATTACTACATATTATTGTAAATGTGCTTTTAAATTAATTTTATTTTTTATTTTTTTTTATTTTTTATTTTAAGTTAATTTGTGCTTTTATTTGAAATGTGAAAATAACTGCATAACATTTTTTAAGAGGCTGAAGAAAAACATAAAGTGTGTTAGCTGCCTATGGGACATAGTTGGCACAGGGTTAATGTGTGATCATAATTCAGTGTTGCCATAAAATTTTACACTTCTCGTGTGTACCCTTTTGACCTACACTCATTGTTTCTGTCAAGAGTCCTTACACCAGAATTCAATTTCTCCCAGAGTGAATGTTGGTGAAAGGTCTGGCCTATAGTTCAGTTTAGTTTTTCAGATAATTTTTTTTGTTGCTCAATGACTGATATTTGATAGCGCACAGGGGTTCACTGGTACTTTTCAAAAACGCGAAAGGCTTAAGCTAGTTTATTTGCTTTTAAACTAAACTAATTGATTTAGATGGAAAAGGCACAATAACCATGAGATTATTGATTGCTCAATGCCTTACACTCTCTCTCTCTCTCTCTCTCTCTCTCTCTCTCTCTCTCTCTATATATATATATATATATATATATATATATATATATATATATATATATATATATATATATATATATATATATCTTGTTCTCTGTATCTCATTAAACTGGGGTTAGGCACTCCTGGCACATGAAAAAATGGTTCAGTAACACTTCACTATTCATTAACCTTCTTTAATAAATCTAACATAACCACAAGAAAATGTATTCAGACGCATTTCCTTTTTCTGTACTAATTAACCAAGAGACTGCTGAATTATTAAGGGTAAACATAAATCTGATTTGCCAGACCTTTGCATCAGCAATACTACAACAACAACAAAAACCTTTGGTGAAAAGTCATCTGACAAGTTAGGTCAAATTATGCACTAACAGATAAATCTCAAGTGCAAAACAGCTCTAAATTAGACTAGATTTATATATAATAAAAAGCTGGTTCAATGCTGAATTGCAGCCTGTTGGAAAATAATACTTTCGATGTGTGAAACTGTTGAATTCAAGTTCCTAATGCCATTACTGAAGTATTTTTGGCATCCCTCCCATCAACTGAGACAGTTATGTGTCTGATAGCGGTGTTATCTATCATCAAAACTCCTGTTCCTGTCTCTACACAGATAAACCTCCAAGATGAGGACTGACCGTGGGTGCAATTAATCCTTATAATGTTCCACAGCAGTCCACAATGCTCTTGTTCAAACTAATGAATCATGGTATCAGTGATGGTAGTGTCTTCAGAAAGGATGAATATGCTACTTAAAAAAAAAGTATGTATTTTCTGCATGGCTACTTAGCAGGTCACGCTGTAGGCCTATATCCTACAAAAGCAGGGTGTGTGGGCAGGGGAGGGGGAGTGTATTTTAAACCTCAGCCATTTCTCACAGTATGTCAGAGTTTCGGTGTGAAAGCTCTGTTTGTCTGCGATTCTCTCAGTGTGACCTTAAATGTTTTCACGTTAAGAAGATACATTCATATGGGACATAATTTGAAAGCATAAAAACAGATGTGTGGAATATGCTAATTGAATTAGTAAGTGGAAAAATTATGTGAAAAGGGTAGGTCCAAATTCACAGTTTCGTGATTAGTGATTTGATGGATCGTATGGGGCCATGGGAGAGGGTTTGGGAATGGAAGTGAAGTGAAGCAACGCAGCTAGGTCACATAACAATGACACAGAGAGAATTAAAGGTACAATATGTAAGATTTTGGATTAAAATATAATATGGAAAGTAATAATAATACATTTCTTACACTGCACTGTAACTTTTACTCTCCTGTTTTATCATGTTTTTATTTTATATTGAACTATTTTAAAGTGTTTTTAAATGTCTTCTTATATGGTCTTTTTGTATTACCCAATGTTGCTTTTACTTTTTATGTAAAGCACTTTTGGCTTGTTGAAATGTGCTATACAAATTTTCCTTGCCAAGTCAAAACTCATATTTTCATATCATAATGGCTTTCATAACAAATTATAATAGGTTGCACATGTTTCATATTTATCCCCTTGAATTCAGATCATTCGAGTTTAAGGGAACACAGAAACACAGGGTAATTCAGGCTTATTCTACACTGTTACTCGTTAAAATGTCATGGTTCCTAAGCACATGATAATAAATAATGTAGATATATAATGAAAACACAGATACTTACAAGGCCAAAGAATGTCCTTTTTAACATTTGCTGTTGCCCGTTGTTGTTCTCCGTAAAAATAAAAACGACAGTTTATTGCAAGATCTGGCTGCCAGTAGTACAGGCTACAGTTGCCATCTAGCGGGTTGAGACTTGTACTGTAATTTCATTTTTTATTTAACTTAAAATGTAAGAGAGAAAATAATATCTACGATATATTTTGACTATCTTACATTTTAAGTGAATGTTATGCGTGGGACAGCAAAGCTAATGCTAATTCAAATGTTTACAAATGGGTGGGCTAAAGCAGACTACATGTAGCCCGTCCAATTCAGAGCTAAATCGTGGCTACAGATAGACCATGTCATGAAATGACACATCTTGTAGATATTAACATTGCGAACATGATGGGATATCAACGATCGTCCACTACATGGCCAAAAACTACAATTAATCCGCTTTGACTTTTGACTATAAGTGAGCTACTAAAATAGCCGCCTGACTAGGAGCCTATATCATGGCTATGCACAGTCTACACATAGAACATGTGAAAGAAATTAAACCAAACACCTTGTAATCACTGCTGACTTTGCTTACATGATGTTATACCAAGTTATTTAGGCAAAAACGACATGTAACCAAATTCAAGGTTATTTTGGCTAAAAGTGGGTTACTCATAGCTGGACTATATCAGGCCCATAGTTAACCAAGATATTCAACTTTTTAAAAACACATCTCAAGACCGTGTTTTTTTCATTCCACTGACCTGCGCCTGGTGGTTTTAACAGCAAAACCATAGACTGTATAAAAAAAAAAAAAAGAAAAGAAAAGAAAAGATGTACCATGCTCCTTCTCTTCCATTGTAGAAAAGTGAAGCAGTCAAGTCCCAATATGGCATGGACATCTGCAGTATTGAGCGTGAAGTGGAGCCGCAATGTCAAGGCTCTGCCCACATTCCCTGAGAATCGGGTTAGTACAGTTTACTGCAGATCAACTCCCTATTGATGTGAAATAAACAGTTATGGAAATGTAGAAAATTAAAGTTTAAAGACCCAATCTCCTCCGAAAATTCAGAGAAAAAAGTTGTTTAGTGCATCAGTGCCTACTTCTGTAAAGAGAAGCTGTCAATCTCAGCCAATCATGACATCACACTCCTGTTTTTATAGCATCAAATAACTAACTAAAACCAAACTTATTTTAAAAAATTAACTCCTGAATTTACATCAGTGTGATAAAAAAATACCTAAAATGACCGAAACCATCTTTGAAAAAAAATATTTGAAGAGTTTGTCCCACTTCCCATTAGATTACATAGAAAGGACAGGGTTTATGACTGGGTCCAGCCACCTGGGGATGGTCGAAACTTCTCTTTTCAGGATGCATTTGTGTACCTGCCTTTAGATGCTTCAATTTTAATCATCTGGGCGCGTTAGCTTACAGTGATTTGTGAAATGAAAACTTGAATGAGTAAACAATGGAATTACTGCTTGAAATTGTCATGATTAAATATATTGCTGTCCATAAATGAAGAGACCATTTTATTTGTCTTTTTCAAAATAATGCATATTATACATTTTCTTTAATACAGTTGTGGTAATAAAGCAAACTGTCACAGAGATGAGCTCCGTGATTCCCCTCCTCTGACCATCCGAGGGAGCCCTCTCCCAGTACTGACTCGCATTTACAATGATCCACTACATTTCCCATAAGCTCGTGCCTTGGACTGATCACTATGCCAGCTAATACCCATTACTGGGATCCATAAGAACCCACTCACCTCTCAGTACTTTTAAGTGGTCTTGTTTTGCCTTTCCTACCTATGATTATTTCCTGCAGAAATTTAAAGAGGTTTTTGATCATCCCAGTGACGGAAGGGAGCTGGCGATCGCTTGATGGCGCTTACACAGGGGCATAAAAATGGCGGCTGAATACGCCTCTTTCCTTTTTGCACACCAGCGGCTCAAACCAACTGGGTGAGTGACACTTTAAAGACCTGCTTCAGGAGAGGACTAACTCATGAGTTACAGACAGAGCTAAGCCTGTCGTGATGATGGCAAGAGTCTGGATCAATTCATTGAACTCGCTTATACAAGCGTCGATAACCTCATTCGCACAACGCAGGGCTGGACAGAGGCGCACTGCTCGCGACACACAATCACCTGCGGATTCTGACAGTTCTGAACCCATCCAAATTAATGCTTACCGCTTGTCTGAAGAGGAAACAAGCCATCGGTTAACTCACCGCCTGTGTTTATACTGTGGCAGTCCCGGTCATGTGAGAAATAACTCGTCCAATTCGCATCCATACAGAAAACCCACGGTCAGTGAGTGATGCCAATCCTTATTACAGTTCAGATATGTGTGTTTCTGTGCCCATAACATTACTGGTCAACAATGTGTGACTAGAAACTACCGCCTTCTGGATTCTGGGGCTGTAGGAACTTTATGTGTTATGCATAACAGCATCAGCTCCCATTAATCGCCTGTTCTTCTTCCCCTTACAGTGGAAGCAATAGACAGTCGGACCATGGGCACTGGATGCGTGAACACCATAACCCAACCCATCACTATGCAGACTGGTATATTTCACACTGAAAGTATTCAATTCCATGTTTTACCCACGCCTTCCTCATCCGTCATCCTAGGGCTGCCATGGCTACAAACTCACAATCCTCACATCTGCTGGAGAGAAGGACAGATTGTTCACTGGGACTCGAACTGTTTGTCAAAATGTCTGCCTCACTTATCCCCTCTGTGCATTAGAACCATTCAAGCCGTGGAAGACCACTGGACCCTGCTGAATCCACTCCAGAATTCTCACTACCTGAAGAATATTGAGACCTTTCCTAGCCTTTAGTAAGGTACGCGGCATCTCAGTTACCACCTCCATCGCTTCCGACTGTGCTATTGATCTGATTCCAGGGGCTGCACCCCCAAGGGACGCATGTTCCTCTCTCACAAGCGGAGTCTGAGTCCATGAAGAAATACATAGAGGAGGAATTGGCCAAAGGCTCCACCTCACCAGCATCCCAGGCTTTTCTTCATTAGGCAAGAACTGCATAGACTACCGGGTTTGAATCGAGATTACTATCAAATTTCGCTATCCATTACTTTTGGTCCTGGCACCTGGAACAAACTACGAACAAAAACTGCTTTCTCCACAGCTACTCGGGCATTATGAATACGCTCGTCGGTTCCAAGCCTTCATTAACGATGTGTTCAGAGACATGCTCAATCGATTTGTCTTTGCTCTACATCGACGATATCCTGATTTATTCCGATACTATGGAAGAACAAATTCAGCAGGTCAGACAGGTTTTACAGAGACTGATCTAGTTCCAACTCTATGCCAAAGCTGAAAAATGTGAATTTCATAAGATGGTAACCTCCTTCCTTGGTTATATTATCAGCCCTGAAGGGCGTTGCCATGGATGAAAAGAAGGTGTCTACCATTCTCAGCTGGCCACAACCCAACACACAATTAAAGAACTGCAACGCTTCAGATTCGCTTAATTTCTACCGCACTTCATATGCAACTTCAGCACCATAGCCTCGTCCGCTTACCAGCATGGTGAAGAAAGGCCAGCCTCAGCCCGGCGGTCCCCTGCTGCCATCGATGCCTTCCAACAACTGAAGGAACGCTTCACAACTGCTCCTATTCTGCATCATCCTGATCCATCCCTTCCATTCACAGTTAAGGTTGACGCCCCAGCACCGGACTAGGAGCAGTCCTGTCCCAACGGCAAGGCAACCCACCTAAACTTTATTCATGTGCTTACCATTCCAGAAAACTCACGCAGCAGAATGAAACTATGATGTTGGAGACAGAGAATTGCTGGCTATGAAAGCGCGTTCGAGGAGTGGCGCCGACATTGGTTGAGGGAGCAGCACATCTGTTCATCAACCTAACAGATCACAAGAACCTCGAGTACCTCCGCACCGCCAAGAGAGACTCAAGGTCTGGAAGAATGTCGAGCGATGCCCTGTCCCGCCAGTTCGGGAAGGTGAGATCAACCCAAGAAGTACTGACACTATCATACCTGCCTCTCTTGTTGTCGGACCCATACAGTGGGATATCATGTCAGAACTGGAACAGGCCAACACAGAGGGCGAGATACCTTCTGACTGTCTTACCACCGAGGTGTATTCGTCCCCATGAACTTCCGCAGCCCCAGCATCCTCGAAATGGTCCATAACTCACCTGCTTCTGGTCATCTGGGCATCGCCGCCACCATTCAAATCCTGCAAACCGGTTCTGGTGGCCATCATTACCCGGGACTCCACACACCGTCAAAGCATGCCACATCTGCAGTATAAATAAACCATCCCATCAGGTCCCGTGCAGGTCTGTTGCAACCACTACTCTACCATGCCGTCCCTGGTCTCACATCGCCATTGACTTCATCACAGACCTACCCATCTTATACGGATACACTACCATACTGACAGTCATCGATCATTTCTCCAAAGCCTGCCGCCTCATTCCATTACCCAAACTACCCACCACCATGCAAATGGCCGAACACCTCTGCAATTGGGTTTTCAGGATTTGTGGCTTGCCAGAAGACATTTTGTCTGACCGTGGTCCTCAGTTCACCTCCCCGCCTCTGGTCAGCTTTCTCTGCCAGGCACTGGGCTTCAACGTCAGCCTTACCTCCGGCTATCACCTCAGTCTAACGGACAGGTTGAGAGGCTTAACCAAGAACTTTCATGCAACATACTGTAATCGCAATCAGAACGACTGGTCCCGATATCTCATGTGGGCTGAGTACGCACAGAATTCCATTCGCAAAGCCAGCATTGGGATTACCTCCCGCTTTCAATACATCTTGGGGTTTCAACCACCACTGTTCCTCTGGTCTGGCGAACTCCACCAATGTCCCTGGTCATTAATGATTGGATTAATCTGAGTGAAGACACCTGGGGATAGAGCTTATACTCACCTGCAACACGCTGTCCATCGTCTGGAGAGTGCAAGCTGATCAACACTGTCATCACGGTCCTGCCTACCAACAAGGTCAATGGGTATGGCTGTCCACGAGAGATCTAAAAGTTGAGTCCAAGGTACGTTGACCCTTTCCAAATCACACGTCAGATTACTTCCTGTTTCATTTTGTCTTCGGCTTTACCTAACCACTTTTCGCATCTCTCCCACATTTCATGTATCCCTGCTCAAACCTGCCGATAGCCCCGTGTGAGGAGGGGAGAGGAGGTGTCTGGTGATCAGGGCCCCCGCCTATCCTGTTGGAGGCCAGGAGGCTTATCAAGTCTGTGAGCTACTGACTCCAGGCACTGAGGAAGAGTACTCCAGTACCTGGTGGACTGGGAGGGGTATGGTCCGGAGGAACCCCAACTTTGTGGAGAAATTCCACACTGCGCATCCGGCTCCTCTGCCTTGTGGAAGACCTTGGCACCGTTGCCTCCTCATCCTCTGACCATCGGAGGAGCCCTCCTTCAAGTACTGACTCACACTTACACTGATCCACCACATTTCCCATAAGCTCGTGCCTTGGACTGATCACTATGCCAGCTGATACCCATTACCGGGATCCATAAGAACCCACTCACCTCTCAGTACTTTGCAAAAGTCTTGTTTTGCCATGTGTGATCTACTTTGTCTGACTGTCTGTTGCTGTTCGCCATCCGCTATCGACCCCTTGCTGCCTGCTCTCTTGCTCTTGCCTGTTATGCATTGTTCTTGTGAGTGATATCTGCCTGTCTTGACCACCTGCCTGTCACTGGTCTACGATTCTGCCTGCCCTGTTATACCTGGTTTGCTCCTGTTTGACCTCTGCCTGTGTATGACTGTGTACTTAATAGCAGCATGCAAATGGATCCCTGCCAGAGTGATGATTCATTACACAAACACTACACATAGAAATATGATACAAATTAAAAGTGGGACTTAAGATAAATGCTTTAAGATTAATAAGGTTTTGAGCTGATCTTACTGCTCTTTTACTTTTCTTTAATCTAACAGTAAAAGGATAAGGAAGTGATTTCTTTGAAATTTTTGACACTTTTATGTTGCTGTTGCCTGCTCTCTCATCAAAACACTATACTTTCAGTGAAGATGGGATTTTTCCACTTGAATCAAACCACATCATAAGATACATTTCCACTGGATCGCTAATCATTCACGTGGCCTGGCTGATGCTTGGACCCCATGATTACCGCTTTTGTTTTTAATTAGCCTATATAGTACAGATTTTGTATAAATGATATAGTAGCTTCATAGATTAGGTATTGCTTATTTGCTTTAGCAGCCATAATCATCATGTACCCCAAGACTGCTGCCCACCGAAACTAAGCGGGCTGAGTCTGGTCAGTACCGGGATGGGAGACTTCCTGGGAAAACTAGTTTGCTGCTGAAGAGGCGTTAGTGAGGCCAGCAGGGGGTGCTTCACCCTGTAGTCTGTGGGTGGTCCTTTAATGCCCCAATATAATGATGCTGTGACACTATATTGTCAAAACCACCGCTCCTTCGGATGAGACGTTAAACTGAGGTCATGACTTTCTGTGGTCATTAAAAATTTGATTTGCCCATTGGCCTCTGTCCATCATCACGTGCCTCCTAATCATCCCCATATAGGGAGTGCTGGGCACAACATAGGGTTAGTTGTAACACTTTATGGTTTAACACTTTCTACACATGCCAGGATGATGAAACTTTGTGTATTTACTAGTTGCCAGATTATCAACATTATTTAGAGAAAAATGCGCCAAAATTAAAAAATCTTTTGGAAGATATTACTGAACATTTATTTAACAATAGCAAAAGTACATTTCTTACTTAAAGTCCCAGTGAACCGAAAATAGCAAGTGAGTTTTCTTCAGTGCTGTGACGCATTTCCAAGTGAAACGGAATATTGGAATAAAGGGCAGGGTTTACTCCAGCCCTCCTCTCCATCTCGCGCCAATAGAGGGGGAGTGGTTATGCATTTTCAAACCTATAAGCCGCCAAACTGACATCATCTAAGAAGGAACGCCATTTCCAGACTGTAAGTTACTTTTTCAGATTTGATTAAAGCTTATCGCGACAAACTTTTTTTTTTCTTCTTCTGAGTATTAACTTGCACGGATTTAATTGTTCATCCTAAGACCTTTAATATGTGCTAACAAAGTAAATAGGGTCAATTTTGATTTCATGAGGACTTTAAGTTTATTTTTTCCATCTGTTTTTTTTTTTTTGTGTGTGTGTTTATTTAAAAATGAGACAAATCTGACATTATTGTAATCTCACATCTGCTATTTAACAGTTGAGATGGTTCTTAATGCTGATCTAACAGCAGAAGACACGAGTCGTGGTTTAAACCCCAGTTGCTCAGGTGGGTGTGTTGAAACACTCATGCTACAGTGAGCCCCTATTAGAAATGTGCTAATATATTCTATACTTTTATTAATTATTTTGAGAAACTATGAGAAAGGGCAGAATAATGACTAAGAGTCAATGTTCAGAAATTATAACTATTATATAGTTTTTAACTATGCTGTATAGCTGTATTTAACGATGTGCTTATCACACAAACTCAATTTCTTTCATATTTTTAATTATTAAAAATGCCATTATTTTATTTAAAAAAATAATAATTGTATTTGACAAAATATTTTAATTTGTCTTGATATGCCTATGGGGCATGTTGTCACATTTCACTTCCATTCTTTCGGGGGAAAATCAAGAAAAAGTATACACTGTATTAATGAAATAAACCACATTGATTAATGAAATTAATGTGGGAAAAAATAAATACTCTGAACCACAAGTGGATTTACACAAACTGAGACAGTCAAAAAGTGTTAGGTTGTGCCCCCGCCTCCCCTATATACTGATTCACTTCATCACTTGTCTCTCTCCATCAATAAGTCCCAGACAGCAAACATAGTATCGACTCCAGATCCAGCCCACATCTGAAATGCGTGGAATCCACATGGTTATTACCAGATGTGGCCCAGATCTGGGCCATGGGAGCACACTATGCCACCTCAGCAGGATGGCAAGAGTGTGGCATAAGGATTGTGAATTCAGGTTGATTGGGCCACTTTTTGGCATTGAGATTTCTGGGAAAAGTGTTCCATTCACTCCTAAATAAATTTTCTAGATCTGCTAAACATGTTAAGCTGAACTGAGAGAAAAGCATTGCATCGGCATTCTACAAGTGAACATTGCGCTAATCACAGACTCCACACGACCCCGTTACATTTGCAGTGTCGTATGCTATTGGGTGGATAGAAGACAGAACTTTTCATTGCCCAAAAATATAACCACTCCCGTTCCACCGCGTCCCCAGTCCTTCTCACTTCAGGTTTCTTTTCAGTAGCAGTTTATTGACAGTTTAAGACTGACCCTAATTAGAAAATATAGCACCAATTGTTTTGTTTTTTTCTTTTCAGACTCAAAGATAACACGAGCAGAGAGGTCAGAGAAGTGTGTCCTGGGATCACTATCGCAATTCGATTTCTACGTTGCGCAGAAGTGGAGGACGCCGTTCGCTGAAGCTCGAAGCCAACGTGGATAAAGGAATACTTCCTCGTCTCCCGAGGATTTGTTGGTGCGCAGCAGGAACAAAACATGCGCGTCTGCCAACTGTACACACCTCTACTGTTTGACTGCAAACATTCTGTTTAGTTAATGAATACACCATTGCGTGACTCTAAATGATTAAGTTGTACCATGTTCCAAAGAGACACGGGACATTTATTTTAAAATGAATGGAAAATATTGTCTGAGCATGTGTAAAAACAGATATCCAAGCATGAATGAACTTCTTTTCTATCTTTAATTTCTAGAGACTTGGCTTTGACACTGTAAATGTATTGCTTATAGTTATCGGCTCGTATTTCACATGAGCTGTGATTATGAATGTTCTTGTTCCACGATGATGACGATGAAAAGTAACAATGCAAGCTGCATTTGTATTTTAGTGAGTTCATTTTCTACAGTGTTGGAACAAAGCAAAATGTTGACAGTTATGAACTATAGTAAATGCGCTGTTGTTGAATATCAAATATGTGTAAACTTTTCCCTCCTACTTTCTCTTCTCGTGTTGAATGTTGATATGCAAAACAATAATTAGCCCCTTTAGTAGCTATAACAATTTTGCACATTTTAAAAAACGCCAAAGCTCCGATGTACATTTCAAGAGAGAGAAAAAGATAGCTCACAGAATGTTGAAAATCTGAAATAGTTTCAACAATATTAATACATCAAAGCAATTTTAATAAAAGATTCCAAGATAATTACGAAAAAATATGTTTATTGTAGAAAAAGATAAATGAATATTTTGTAAATTATACCACACGCTTAGCTCTCTGCAATCAATCTTAGTAGCTTAACAAACAACTCTCCTAACTCTAAGCCTAATCACAGTCTATCATTGCTTTTTTCTTTGATTGAAACTAAAATACAACAAATGCATTCAAATGATCAATTATGACACTGAATTTTCGCGCAAAGTGCTTCAAAAATGCATTTTATAAGTAACACATCTCTGAGTTTGAGGTATCCCTTCTGAAATAACTGTCGTCGCTATATGAAAAACAAACAGTCTGATGAGCCGAGGGCGTATACTCCGAGGTTGCCATGCCTTCCTGCGCATTGACCAGTGCGACAGACAAAAACAATGCTGTAGGTTGCAATGCTGATAGTGGTAATTTTCGGAGAGAAACTGAGCCCAACCATCCGCTGTCGGGAGCTGTAGCACGAGGAAGATGAAGAGTGGGACTGAGGGGGAGCAACTGTCGAGTCGACTGGACTCGGGAGATTGAAAGAGTCTGATGGTGACCCGGATACCTGAGAAAACAGATTGCAAAAGCACGAAACACTTATTAAAACACTGGACGCGTGATCCAAAAAAAGCTCATTTAAAATGAAGAAGCACCAAACACGTACCAGGCTAGTACCATAGAGGTCCGTATTAGAAGGCATATATCCATTAGACCACCGGGCGAAGAAAAGTGGGCATAATTTAAATTACTGCCGCTTGAAAGTCTCAGGTGGCATCGGTGCATCATCTGTTGATGATCATAAGCATTCTCCATCGGGATGTTGGCATTTTTCGTAAAGGACGTGTCTGAGAAAATAGTGCTCTGGAGCTGCATTCCAGAGAAGACATCAAGGTGGGCTGCTGGGGAAGACAGAAGAACATGCTGGCTTGAGCACAGGAGAACATTTAAATTAGGCCAGTAAGACTTGGGATGATGTCACGAGACCATCAGCCAAACAGCTAAATCACATTTGAATAGTAGTTTATAAATAGGAGATCATTCCAGGATCTGTAAGGAACAATTTTATAGATGTAGGTGCATTGTTCTTTTTATTTATTTTTGATTTCCCTCCACAAAAATGTAGATGTAGAGCTGATGCCTGACGGTGGATGAAAATGGTTTCTATTTTGGAGTAAGTTGCATGCAGTCAAGTATACTTTGTTTTGTCTTGTTCTCAGGTTTCTGATTAAAATCCAAGCTCTACAAGTTAGCAGGCAGGAGGTTTATTAAACTATCTTTTTTGCAGTCTGCCTTATCAGTTATCAGTTCATTTGTAATCTTAAACTTACTATTCAAGGTCGTAGAGCAGACATCGTGACCAGCCATACGGCTTGTGATTTCTACAGGGTGAAATGTAAGAGAGAAGGTTAGCAAAGGGAAAGCATTAATCTTTCCGTTCGTTCAGTGGAAAACAGCAGACATATTATGTTGTAGTACTATTATGTTGTAACTCAAGCAGGCCTGAGGGGGCGTGGTGCGTTAAATTTGGTCTTGGACTGACCACACTTCCGCTACCAAAAGTCAGTGTCTGCTTATGATGTTTTATTGTGTATCCAACACTATTGTTTACCGTTGCGGTTTTTCTGTGCCTGCAGGGCTCTGTGCTTCTGCAGTAACTCTTCCACAGTGGTCTTTTACACGCACACCTCTGGTATACTTTGGGTTTATCTGCTTGAGAAAATAAACAAACAAACATCTTTTTTTTTTTCAGTTTATTTTCATGCACCAATGAAGTTGATGCATTGATTTCCAATATTTGTGTTATGTTCTGTTAATGATTCTGTGCAGTAAAGATATTTACATTTGAACAAAACATTTTATACAAAAAAATAAAAATTCGAGTTTATTGAAATCAGTTTTTTTACATGAATCGTTATGTATCCCTGTGGACTATACGTTGTTCATAATATACACATTTTTCAGGGCTTACAGTCAGTGTGATCATAACTTATATATATATATATATATATATATATATATATATTATATATATATATATATATATATATATATATATATTTTACATACATATAAAAATTCAGTAATATTCAGTTCATGTAAGTTAATTTATGAAGGAAAAAAGTGGTTTGATTTGGTTTGTCAAAATAAGTTGCATGGAAAGTATTTTGTTCACTTTAACTTGATGGTTACACCACTTGGCATTTTTAGAGCTACAACCAAAATATTGGTATGAAAATGTTATGGTAATGTTTTTTCCAAAATGAATGAAATAACAGGAATACAAAGATTATACATTTCTGAGACTGGGCACAGATCTTTAAACTATTTCTTGACATCCTCTCTTGCCATTGCTCCTCTAAGAGAATATAAGATATAGTATGAGTATATATATCAGTAAATAAATACAAGATAATATATCAC